>JALPQI010000930.1:0-192043 GCA_025490895.1 Thaumatotibia leucotreta | reverse complement strand
TATCCGTGCAGTGACGTCACGCTGTTATTTCAGGCATGCGGCTACAAATATCCACAAATAGCTGGGGCCATGTGGCGCTTGCAGCGGTATCGGTAGCCTTACCATGAGCTGAATATGTTGTTAACGCGGACTATAGTTTATAACGTATTTAAATTCCAATACACGTCAAACGTAGTGTAAAATTTGTAACGTTTAAAAAAAAACAACCTTTTGGTAACCTAACCAGTTTTCTTAAAAATGTAATCACACATTACGAGACTATTAATTGGTACCAAATGTTGTTAAATCCTGAGTTATTGCCATTGTAATTTAAACTGCTCTCCGATAAAACATTAAAAAAAATTAAATACCTTTTTTTGCGATAAGTATTTAAATAAGATACTCACTTACTCACTCACTTACCAAATCATTTTTTCTGAGCCCCGTCAACCAAAAGAAATCCTTATGTCATTAAAAAGCCTTAGTAATAAAACTTCTTCAGGAATTGATGAGATTCCTCCTATTTTAATAAAAAAATGTGCCGAAATACTTACTATGCCTTACACCCAATTAATAAACCAGTCTTTCTCTGAGGGAGTGTTCCCAGACGCGTTAAAAATAGCTCTAGTAAAACCCATATTTAAAAAAGGAAAGAGTACTGATGTAGCTAACTATCGACCAATAGCTCTTCTACCAACTTCTGCGAAAATATTTCGAAACTGCAATGATGAAACGTCTCTACACCTTCTATGAAAGGTTTTAAAATTCTTCATGACGATCAAAATGGCTTCAGACAAAATCGCTCTACGACATTGGCTGTATATAAATATGTAAAACCAAATAATAGACACTATTGATAATAAAAAATATGCGATAGGCCTTTTGCTCGATATGAGTAAGGCTTACGATAGAGTCAGTCATGAAACTTTGTTAATGAAACTACATAAAACGGGAATCAGGGGGACTGCCCCACAAATGGTTCGAATCTTACTTAAGTAACCGCTCCCAATATGTAGAGATTGAAACCACAGACTTTCAGACAGGTAAAAAACAGCATGTAAGGTCTGATAGAGTCCTTACTACTTGTTCTATCCCTCAAGGCAGCGTTTTGGGATGTTGTTTATTTCTTGTATACATCAATGATCTTCCAAAAATTTTAGATAACCATAGTATACTTTTCGCGGATGACATCTCTATAATCCTTCCGTGCTCTGATGTCCTTGAAGTAGAATATAAATTGAACATGACTTTGCAAACAATACTGAACTGGTTAGAAACACATAATCTTAAACTAAACCTAGAGAAAACGAAAATTATTCAATTCAAACCACATCAGAAACAATCACTACCAATTCAGTATAGTTTTAATGATATAAGGATTGATTCAGTTACCTCAGCCACCCTACTGGGAGTAGAATTGGACACCCACCTGAACTGGAAATCGCATATCTGTAAATTATCCAATCAACTGTCATCTTTTATATACGCTTTCCAACACCTCAAACGCGTCACAGACTTTGATACGGCTCTCACAGCCTACTACGCATATGCCTACTCCCGAATGTCTTATGGTCTAGTACTGTGGGGACAAAGTACTGATGTAGGAAAAATTTTTATTCTTCAAAAGAAATGTGTTAGAATTTTAGCAAACATTGACCAAATGGAATCATGTCGACCTTACTTTATTAAATTTAAAATACTTACCTTAACTTCTATGTATATATTTGAATGTAGCAAATTTATAAAAAAACACTTTGAAATGTATGCCCCAATAACTGACATTCGAAGAAATAACAGATACCTTAATAAACTTAAATTGCCTTTCTCTCGAATGAAATTGGTATCAATGAGTCCTCATCACATGATGATTAAGATTTATAATAAGCTACCTAACTCATTAAAAAGCCAGGAGAAAATGAGTGTATTTATAAGTAAATTAAAAAAGTTTCTCCTAACTAAATGTTACTATACTATAAGTGAATATTTTGAAGATAATTTTGATGATATATGAAACGCTGTTTTGCATGAAATCATGGCTATGTAACAACTATTATAGATACAATATTAAGATATCTAATTTCCTGATTGCTGTGCCCTTGCAGGGTGTCACATGTTCTTACTTTACCTAACAATCCATCTTATGTTAATGTGATATGCAATAAATATTTGACTTTGACTTTGACTTTAAGATTTTTTAGTTAAGAAGTAGATTTAAATGTTGTAATTAACAATATAGATAAAATAAGCAGCTACCTATAACATTTACAGAAGTGAAAATTTACCGAACCACCTAACATTTCAATTTAATGGCAATACTTTTTGACAGGTATTGGAATCTAAATAGGTTTTCAGGTAGGTATAGGTAGGTACCAGGACATTCTATCCGGCTCGCTCGCAATACGCGAGTACGAGAGGGATGAATAGAAAGTAAGTTCGCGTTAATAACGCGGCGGCAACTCATGGTACGGCTACGGTTAGGTAGCGGTTTTTTAACTGTGATTCTGATGTACCTCAGTATATTAGTCCCCGGTATACTTGAAGTCATCTCAATCCCAACTCGAACTCAATCCCAAATCCCAACACCTGACAGTGACAGTTGGACATTTTCTAAATTAAATGACTTTTTTCTCTGAAATCACCGAAATGCGTTGCCAAGTGGCCAATCTCTAACGCTCATTAGCGGTGATTAGCGTATCGTAATTTTCTCTCCGTGTCACTCTATTTTATTAGTGTGACAAAAACAGTTGCATTTCGTTCGCGACAAAGCGTTAGCGGTTGGCATTTAGGCTACGCACTCTGTCCAGATCACTCGGGTGATTTATTGGACTTGTGTTGGACCATTTGTCTATTATATCCCCTGGGAAGCCCCTGGGTGATGTGGTCTGATGTGTGCATTTCCAGTAGGATAACTCAGAAAGTGAGATAGTCTGCAAGTGATCTTAACATAAAGTTAGAATCCGCGCTAGCGCTAACGACCAAACACCAAACTTATCCAGCAACTAAAGGTGCATTCAGACCAAACGAGCATTCGCTATTCTATCCCCCCTACTCTACGAAATTCGATCGTTACGCAAAACGTGATTCGTTGATTTCGTAGAGTGGGGGATAGAATAGCGAATGCTCGTTTGGTCTGAACTGAATGCACCTTTTGATCACCCAGGTGACTCTACCTACTCGATCGTTTGTCTGTCACAATCCCATTGATGTGATTTTAGTGGACATATGTAGGTATTGTAGGTATATCCAGTAATAGTAGACAAATAGGCTGGAGAAAGTGGTATATATTTAGCGAGTGATCTTATTGGTCAAACTTATTCGGCAAGATCACTCAGGTGACCAGGTGGTTCTTTTGGATAAGGTATTGTTCCCTACATTGCGAATATTGCGATTATACGGTATTCATGTGAACTATTATGGTGGAAGTATTCTAGGTGAAGAAAGAACTCGAAAAAACCGGACCTGTTTACAAAATAGTGTCGGGAAGTTGTAGGTACACTATTATTCAATATACTCTATGGTTGTAGGTGCCCATTTACTTACCTAGTTGTCACTACCTAGGTACTCTCTCAGCGAGTTGATTCTAACAGGTAGGTAGCTGCCAAGACAAATTTTCTATGAAAGAGTGCCAAATAGATACATAGTTAATATATTTGTAGCATAAGCAATATGGAAAACAACGATTATCTCATCTGCTTTCTATAGATAGGCTCATCATTTTTTTCGTTCCTTCCTAGTGGAAGGAAAAATAGTATATAAAAATTATAAAAAAATAATCATGACATGATATAAGTAGGTCAAAATACTGGACATGGTCCTTGACCCACTGCTTGTACCTATTTTTTTCGAACCAGAATTATTAAGACTACCTATGCAAGGCGGTTTGAACACACGACCATCCCTTATTTCTGTCGGTATGTTCTGTCGAATTAAGGGTTAATTGCAAAAAAAGATCCTATGATATTATTAGGCACATACGTACCTAATATCATTAGGATCCTTTTTCAGGCACATAGACGCCTAATATCTAAATGTTACCTAACCTGATAGGGCATCAGTCACACTAAAATTTAATTGGCTTTGACGCAAATAATAGTGACAGAATGTTTCAAAATATGGTGGTAAATATATTGCCATTGCCCTATTGAGGGCTAAGGCAATCTAACTATCATGCGAGAATACCTATCTTTTAGATATGAGCCCACGTATCTAAGATAAGTAAGTACCTACTGTTTTCATACTAATTCGACATCAATCATAGGTCATAGGGACCACTAATTATGTCATAATAATATGCTAACCATAAAGAGATCCGTCCGTATAAACTTTACAACCTGTATAATGAACATAGCATTAAGTTCGCCTTTTGTACATTAAGCTGTTCTTTTGTGCAATAAAGTCTAAATAAATTAATAAATAAATGAACAGCCTGGATCGAATGTGTTCGAACGAAATTCAAGCAGGTCATATGGAACCTCATCGAAAACATCTCAGCGGAGACCTCGATTTGGCAAGTCCGACCTCGGCCCGCCATTTCTTCCTTATACGGACCCGTGGACCCTGCGATTACGACGGAGCTTAACTTGCGATTAAAACGTATTTATTACGCGTTTTTCCTGTTTATGATTTGCTCGATCTGTGCCCATATGTGAAAGATATTGAATGTCAGTTATTAATAGTTTACTTTGTAAGGAATGGTATAGCTATAGATATACAGGTGTCCTTTGCCAATTGCCATTGGACAAAGCCAAATGGTACATAAAATATGTGTTAGGGTATTTAAAACCAGTATACGCAGTAGGTACAGTCAAGGGCAAAAAATATGTAGACACTTTTGCACCTTATTTTAACGACATAAGATAAAAAAAAGTGTATATATATTTATACCCTTGACTGTACCATACATAACTATTGATATAATTCTTAATTTTAATAAAAAAACATACTCAAACTGTGAGAAAAAGTTAATTTTTGCTAAACTTTTTTTTGTCAAACGATTTCTTTACTATCCAGGATCAAAATATTGTAATTAAATAAAACATTGCAAATTGAATTTAATTCATTAAAAGTAAACAGTTAACATTTGAATTTGAAACAATAAACCAGGTAGAAAACCCCAAAACGAAGACAAATTTCCGTGCTCTTTTTATATACCAATCGACCTCATTCATATTAGTATGGGATTAGGTAGCAGCACTGAACTAGGCAGTAGCATTCAAAGTATGTCCAGCCTGTATATGCGACGTAAAATTCTCCACAATATAAAACGGAACGTGTTATTTTTACCGACTTATTACGAGTTTCCGCATAGCTCCTATGGCGCCAAAGAAACAGACGAACAATTACAATTGTATAATACTTGCCAGATTACTTTAATTTACTTGCATGTCATACATTACCAACTTTATAGCTAGTTTTTACCATATGACGTCACAAACTTACCAATGCGGGTGAGAAACAGGTATATTTACAGCTTTATTTGGAATAGTTGCGTTTGTGGCTGCAGGGATAAGTTGGTGAGTGAGTCAGCGGTCGCGACATTGGCGTCGGCAAGGTTTCTCATCGCGACCAGTTGGCGACCCCTGGAAAGTGATTCTACATTATTTCTTAATGGTTTGTGACATTCTGACTGTCTTTTCAATAATTATTTTAAAGATTTTTCAAGTAGAAAAAATCCTTCATGCATGATTTTTTACTCTACTCTATTTTACGCCGTATTT
This sequence comes from Thaumatotibia leucotreta, assembly GCA_025490895.1. Lineage (NCBI taxonomy): Eukaryota > Metazoa > Arthropoda > Insecta > Lepidoptera > Tortricidae > Thaumatotibia > Thaumatotibia leucotreta. Next base: position 186,347 of record JALPQI010000930.1, on the reverse strand, counting down.
ATAAAATTTTTGGCAGAAAATTTCCCCCTTATTCATAAACGTCTGCTAACTTAGCAAGCCGCTAAGTATTGTTTGTCCTTTTCACTCTTGTGAACACATTGATAAGACTGAAAGGAATAATAAATATTTAGCGGCTTGTTCAGTTAGGAGACGTTTATGAATAATGGGATGCCATAAGGACGGAATTGGCTTGTACCTTATTATGAATTAAATGTCTTGCGCAATTCTCTAAAAAAAAATTCATAACAATTTGCAATGCAACTTACATGTAGGTATCCTCCTAAAGCCCGGACATACAAGAGAATTATCTGAAATTAGTCAGTCATTTAAATTTTTACCAAATCGGCAGCAAATAATAGTATTTTATGTGACTGGTTCATAATGAGAGGCATTAATACACGAGTGTTTTAATGCCTAATTATTATATTTCAGAAGCATAACATTTTAGAGACAAACTAAAATCAACTTTAATTTCTGCCCTTAAGTCCATTGGAAGAAAAAAAAACTTTAATTTCCTGCCGAGTAGGTAAAAGTTTTAATGACAAACTCCTTATTTTTTATTGTATGGCCTTAGGATGTTAGGAGTTCTTGGCATTCATAAGCTGAACTAACTAAAATACCTAATGATGACAATTAAAATCCAATGATGTTGTAAAGAGATTTATTTCAAATCTTCACTGCCCACAGGCAAACTCATACTACATGCTTTTCCAACCGATACCACAGTGCAAATATATAACTTACCATCGACACATCTTACAAAACTTTCTTTACATACACTTTGACTTATAAGTTACACAACACTACTTACAATTTTTATTGTTATACTATATTTATGGGCGCTTTTATATCTACCGTGGAAATACACGATACTAGATCAATATAATTATTTTGTGTATGGGTGAATCAACTTTTTTCTGTCTCTTATTGCCATGGTTACGGTCGCCTGAGTCACGTTGATTTTATGCATAATTATGATAAACTATGAAAACATGCATTTTCTGGTGTTAATAAACCCTTTCCTTGATGGGCCATCTACAAACATGGACTATATGCACGTTTTCATAAAATAAGTAGCATAGTTTTGCATAAAACCAGCATGACTCAGGCGACGGTAACCATGGTAAGAAAAAAGTTGAGTTTAATTTTGAACATGGAGTGTAATAACAATAACGAAAATATGTATACTATTATATAGTCAAAGTCATATTTTAAAGACAAACGGGTCTTAATCGCGTAAACTTACGTTTAATTATGTCCTGACGTTTCGGGCATGACGTTACACCCGTGATTGAGTCTGCCTGCGACCACGGGGTGTAACGTCATGCCCGAAACGTCAGGATATAATTAAACGTAAGTTTACGCGATTAAGACCCGTTTAAAATATGAGTGACAATCGTGAAAGTTTAAACCAATATATTGTCAAAGTCAATTCATAAAACGGCAATTCATATGAAGTAAAAGTACGAGTGTTCGACTCTGCACTGATTCGGGTAAGTATATTTGTTACAAAGTTTTCAAGTTGACTACGGAGAAATGTTACCTTTAGAACTTTGACAAAAAGTGCCCACGTTGAATACTAGTGCATCGGGCACTTACTTCTACCTAGTATAAAAAAAGTCAGTGATATCTTACGGTAAGTATAAAAGCGCCCTAAATCTTAACATTCGTATTACAGGAATAATTTTCAACAACCTTAACGACATTGATTACTTTGAACATTTAATATTCAGTCCATCTTACGATATACTAGTTAGCGAGCTGGCTTTGCACGTTTTTGAACAAAGATCCTATCCTTGAAACACAAAATATTATTTTGTTCTAGTGTTTTGACATAAGAGAAGATTTTAGTAAGATTTAATTATTTTAGAAAACCGATAACAAACCTAACGACACCAAATCTCTGTATCACATAAGATATTTCATATAATTCAATTTCAGCTGATGAAAAATTATACGAAGAAATAATTATGACAAACGAAAAATTAGCACAAAAATTAATGCGATTGCCTTTGCGAAACCTACGAAACGTACGAACAGTTACATTAATTTCTCTTATACAGTGGAATTCATAAATATCTACACAATTTTGCACTCTAGTTCAATGGATTGAGATGAAAAAATGTGTAAGTATACATATTTATGGACTCGACCGTGTCTATATCAGTCACACATGCAATAGCGAAAGGCATATATGTATATGTATACGAAAGATAGCGATGCATCAAAAAATATTAAAATTGGGCGAGAAATGAGGTTGTTCTACGACCATGAAACGATAAAAAGATTGGAAACTCTTGATACTTTGTCGGTTTTCATTACGAACATTTAACTATATGGATATCTGTCTCCATTCGGTTGTCGAAGACTCATATTTAGCAATAAATTAGCTAAGTATGTGTTATTTGTTGCTAACTTTGACCACGTGTTTTTAATAATAATTTATTAATAATATTTATTGTTGTAATTGGTGGTTTGCGCTACGGAATATTTCACTAAACGAGATGTCCACAGAATTGAATGTTCTCAGATGCCTATATAGGAACCGAAAAAGCGGTACATTCTTTCTGAGAACGACACAAAGATTTCTTAACATTTTTCACTACTTCTGCAGTAAACACAAGTAAATTCATTTCAATTACGACATAAAAATACGTTTTTTAAAATATACGATGTTTGTTTAATTTTTATAACATTACAGATCAGATTAGTAATAATGACTGCAAATGTCTTTGCCAATTATATTGAATTTGTATGAATACGAATTTAAGATTAATTTGAAGATTTTAGTTCCGCGATTTTTTGTATGATCTATTGATCTAACTTGTATTGTAACGCCATCTAGTAAACTTAGTTTGTATTATAAAAGACAAGTTAGAGTAATTCCACTAGATGGCGCTATAATGAAAGATAGACAGAGCCATACAAAGGTTTATACATGTATACTATGTGCATATTTTATTTTAAAAATTGGATTTATCCGGATAATACATAAATAAAGGTCGTGACAGATTTATAGCAGTATTTTTTTCAGGTTTTGTCAATCTATCTGTACTTAAAAAAATTACACAAAAAACAGAATGTCAACTAAAATTTAAGAATAAGTCCATCTGCTTCATCGGTTTTGAATTGTTATACAGGGTGTTACCATGACCCGGGCTTTTACGAAAATGGGTAATAATACGCATTACTAGCAATCGTTTTCAAGTATTAACATTTGACAAATATTTAAATTGACCGTACAATTAAGTTTATTTCCTCCGAACGATCAATGTAACGCGTGTACTGCTTAATTGTCAAACGTTGCGAGTGGCTGCGATATGTCATTGTCAAGTTCAAATTAACGATTCATTTGGAAGTACATTGCTTCTCAATTAACTTTTCTTAGAAAGTTAATTACTTTTAAAATTAGGGTTTTGAATCAAATAATGCTCACGGTTTGGCTAAAAACCTACATCGCATTCCTCGGTTTAAATAAATGCCTGTATCATGTTAACACACTGTATATCCCCTTGAGCCCCAGCGTCATCATATGGTGCCGGAAGTACATAAGCGCTTCAAATGCCTGGGATTCGATGGGATATACAATCAAATACTTGTTGGCAGCCTTGAGCGTTTGAGGTACGTATTTAGTTAAAAATATTTACATCAGCATCAGCAAGTACATTTTTGCAAATATTATTTTTGTAACGCCACATAATAATATGATAGAGATTGGCAGTCATTGTTACTTACTCATCTATCCCCCTTATTCATAAACGTCTCCTAACTTAGCAAGCCTATAAGTGTTGTTTGTCCCTTTCAGTCTTATAGACATTTTGTTAAGACCAAAAGGGGCAAACAACATTTATTGGCTTGCTAAGTTAGGTCTTGTCCATTAATGACGTCATACTGTATAAGGGAAGGGGGGGTCAAGAAAAAATCGCCAATTATCACCATAGGGAACGGGGGTCATTGGACAAATCACGTGTAAAAAATTTTTGTTACTCTCTGCTGAACAGCATTATAGCTGATAAAAAAAAATTTATACTTTTGTATGAGATCACTTTTTAAATATAACCAGATGTCAAACCCGGAACAAGTGTTATTAAAAAAACGTTGGCAGTAAATTACACGTCATATTGGCTAGGGGGGGGGTCCTGAAAATATCACCAAATATCACCATGGGAGACGGAGGGGTCCAAAATAGGCCAAAATCGTATGACGTGGTTAATGGACAAGCCCATTAGGATACGTTATTAAGAGGGTAAGTAAACTCTAACTTGACCATGTTATGCAGAAAACGACCAACTCCAATTTTTTGTCAATGCAGAAAACGACCGAACTCAATACGTTAATAAAAGTTTGAGGCACTGGTCTCACCGCGAGCTACTAAGCTATGAACTATCGGCTATAAACACGAACAAAAGATTCGCACTCCCGTGTAAATAAAAGAGACACGGGAGTGCGTATCTTTTGTTCGTGTTTACATCCGATAGTTGGGCGTTCTGACAAACAGTTGTTGAAATCACCTTGTTATTTAATTTGGTAAAGTTTAAGCTTATTCGACTCAGAATCAAGAGGTCTTTATTCTGTTAGGAGAAAAAATATGTCCCATAACTTTCATTCCTTCCAGTACGCTACCGCCTTTGAACATCTATGAAAAAACGGTATAGTAATGGAGTAGTACATTTCCTAACTAGTGCGGGAAAACTTTTTTCGGCGAGGGTGAAAGTTGGAGCCCGCGTGAAACGAGGGCTACAATCACCAGAGTTAAAAAAAGTTTTTGCACGTGTAAGGGACGATTTTTTTCATAACAAGTGCGTCAAAATGAGAAATTACCGCGCGCGTAGCGTGCGCAAAGTTCGTTTTTGTGCACCAGTTAGGAAAAAAACATTTTAGAATCGAAAGAGCTCCTGATCATGAGTAGAACAAGCCGAAACTTGTCCGAATTAAATAACAAGGTGATTTCAATTTTCAACAACGGTTTGTGAAAACGCCCTGTTCACAGCTTAGTAGCTCGCGGTAAGAAAAGTGCCTGATACAAATTGACAAAAAATAACAGTAGGTTGCTTTCTGTTAAAATATAGTCACTTATTTCTCACTGCCACAGACCAGCTTACTACGTAGTGAATACTATTGGACCTTCCTGTGATACTCCGGCGTTGCATTCCCATAGTCTTGCAGATTGAACAACGTAGATCTATTCGTCACCATGTACTTCAAAAAGTCCTGTATGTGCGTCAACACATGCTGTAGAGATTTCTCATCTAGTGCCGTGTAAGCTAGCATTGGACCCATTTTGGAAAACAGTCGGAGTAAGTGTATAGAACCATATATCTGAGCCATCGGTGTGTCTGGGTATTCTTGTAAAATTTCACTGTATTGTGGTCTTTCGAATTTATATAAGAGTTGAGATCCTAATGTAGCGTTGAAGTACTCTTTAATGCCTTCAGTTATGTCTACTAAAACTGATTCCTTCGCTTGGTTGTGAGTTTTACTGGATTTCTTGAAGGCTAGATAGTTGTCGACTATTTGTTCAACGGTGAGCTTGGCTGGAAGGATGGCCAGTTTTTGCTGTCTTGTGATGACATCCCAGTCGTCTACGAGCCACACTTTTAGTTCTTCGGGGATCTTGATCTTGACTTCGACTTTGGCTAGGTATTGCTCTTCGGATTCGATTGATAGATCCAGGCGACCGCGTTTTTTCCTGTAATTACATTACATAGGATTTAGATTTGGTAAATGTTTGATAAAATAAATCTAATTAAAAACGTTTAGAAATGCTGAGATGAAATCCTGATTTCATCTCAGCATTTATCTGTGTGATAAGGATAAGGTTGGCAAAGGTGATCTATTTTCATACTAATTTGACGTCAGTAAAGTAACCTATGAATATTTATTTTCTTCCTGAATTCTGGCTGTTTCTATGCATCTAAGGGAAAAGTATGTATTTTTCTATATGAGTATGTATACTATGTCTATTCTAGCTGAGACCACATAGTATATTTGACCACATAGTTATTTTCCATAAATAAATATCATGGGACAATCTTACACATAAACTTAGTCCCAAAATTAAGACTTTAGTTATTTTCCATAAATAAATATCATGGGACAATCTTACACATAAACTTAGTCCCAAAATTAAGACTTGTGGGTACTAAGCGATGATATACATAATATATAGATGCGGGTTGGTGATCGCAGTAGTGTTCCACTATGATGATGCTGCTGCCCATTATCATTCTTCGATTAGTAAATAGTTAGTGACACTTCAATCCCTTAGCCGACTCTTACGACACCCGCAGGAGGAGTTGGGGTGGTGACTTACGTATTCTTACTGTCAAGTCACTACACGTGTGGGTCGTTCCCGGTAATTTCGCAATCTTACTATGGGGAAAGTTTCCATTTGGGAATATTCCCCATACTGTGTAGTGTAGCGTAAGTTACCAGGAACGACCCATCACTAACCACATGGCACCTATATATAACATGCCATATACGTCAGAAAATTGTTTTTAGTAGGGTAAATTGCTAGTAACTGGCCACTCTCCCACAATACTCATAATTAGAATTCATTTTGGAAGAGGGAGTGATTGACATTGACATGACACATCACTTTAAAATGAATTGTAACTGTAAGCACATAGAGTTCATTTTTATATAAATTGTCCAGTTACTAGCAATTTGCCCTATGTGCCAGTTATGCACTTCAGTGTAGTAGGCCTAAACTTCATTATATACTTCATTATATATTACTCAAAGCAATGAAAATGAACCCACTTAGGCTGGTCCGATCCAGAGTCGGCCGGCGTGTCCTTGCTGGCAGTCTTGGTCGCCTTGCCCGCCACGGGGGTCTCCGCATCTTTGCCTGCAACACGAGGGTCTTTAATCAAGGAAACAGCAGTTTATTGCCGAAATTGTGCAGTTTTAGATTAGAAAATTGCAGTAGAATCTAAAAAAAAAACAAATATAGTTGACTTTCCACTAACTAATAATGATAAAATCAATCAGCTTGCAGCATACTTTCTTCTAGCAAAGTATGCAACTGTTGTGCGCTGGATGACGTGACAAAATAACATAAAAAAAGTTATTGACCATAATCATCATCATATCAGCCGAAAGACGTCCACTGCTGAACATAGCCTCCCCAAATATTGCCACAATGACCGGTCCTGTGCCACCCGCATCCAGCGGACTCCCGCGACCTTCACCAGGTCATCATTCCGTGCCCCTTCCGCTCCGCCGACCATATACAAAAAATCGGTCCAATTGAGAACATCCTCCTTTTTTTTAAGTTGGTTTAAAAGAGGGACAGACTTATATCATGGCGACATAAAATCACAATCATCATGTCAAAGCCTACCCAACTCTATTTCAATGTAAAATAAGAGTGATGACATAGAGCGAAAGCAACGTGAATCATGTCAGGAGCATTCCATGAAAACATGTTGTAACACTTGTAAGCGACACTGTCTTTTCAATACTTTTGTAAAATTAAATTAGTAAGCTGAGTTACGGTATAATAATAGGGCGAATCAACTTTTTTCTGTCTACTGTTACCATCGTTACGGTCGCCTGAGTCACGCTGGTTTTATGCATAATTATGCTACTTAAACTATGCAAACATGCATGCATCTACAAACATGGACTATATGCATGTTTTCATACATTAAGTAGCATAATGTTGCATAAAACCAGCGTGACTCAGGCGACCGTAACCATGGCAATAACAGACAGAAAAAAGTTGAATAACATATCAAGGCTTTAAGATTGACTGTGTTTCCTACTTAGCAGCTAGCATATTTTATTAGGGTAGCTATAGTTCGGGAAATATTATTTGACCGACTGTTATCTCACTTAGGACCTTTTGTTTTGCGTTAACGCTTAATAAACAATCAGCAGTCGAGCACTTTTCTATTGTTAATGATGCAAAATAAAAGGTCGTAAGTATGGTCTGTCAAATAATATTTCCCGAACAATACCGTAGCGACACGTGAGCGACAAAAAGTAGATGTTTTCATGGAATGCTCCGTCAGTGGTTATAGGATAAGATATAGGGTTGTTACCAGCGGGGGTGGAGGCTCGGGACTCGTCGCGCGCCGCTTCAGACTTGCGTCCTTTTGGGGCCGCTGCGGAACACGTGCTGGTTAATATCATGGCTAACGTGCATTCACAAGGCATTGTTAGGGCTGGACTGTTAAACAATCACTCATTTAAAGGACTATGGACAACTTTGTATGGAACTTTGCCCCAAAGCCAACATAGCTAAGAGTTAGTTGAATAGTTCTTTGAACGTTGCAGAACTGAGATATTCATATGTTTGCATGAATACAATCTATCAGAAAATTGGTATACTCTTGGGTCGTCTCATTCGTTTTTCGTAACGTTCCTAAATTTGTCCGATTCTGCTTTCGTCACCCATTCTTCATTCGTCAAGTGAGTCTGCAGTCTTTGTCGTATTTGACCATAATAAGTTGTTGACTTTTTTCTTATTTCGACTCAATCGTTTTTTGTCATTTCGCATTTGGTCATATTCTAAGTTGGTACCGTCTTAAGACTATGAAGATATACGAAAAACATCGATTTAACAGCGAACATGCCGAAAGAAAATTATGACGAGTTAAGAACGAGACGGATTAAGATAAAGATAAACAACAAATTTGACCGAAGATGAGAAAGACCATCGACGATCGTGACGAATAAAGAATGTGTGACGAAAGCAGAATCGGACAAATTTAGGAACGTGACGAAAAACGAACAAGACGACCCAAGAGTATACCAGAAAATTGGTTACTTAGATAATACTGGTGCTTAATCATTAAGATAACGAAATATGAAAAAGGAAATATTATGTATGAGTCTATATTAATTCGCATAATTTATTACGCATACTTCAAATTGGCATAGCGTTGTTAAGCATACTATTTGAGTGGCATAAGCATCATTTCGCATAACCGATTACGCATAATGTATTTACGTATAACGTAAACTATCATAACGATGATTTGGAATAATTAGGAAGAGCATAATACTAATTGGTATACTTAATGAAAGGTATAAAATATAATAGATAAAATAATAATTACCGATCATAGATTGCGTAGCGAAACCGATGCTAAATACCTAATATTTTTGCCAAGTTACTGTCGATTAGTACGTATTAATAATATTGTTATATTGCTTCCAATTTAAAACTAGTTTAGACTTTTGTTTAGGTCTTGACATATTTTATTGACTGACTGTATACTTACTTATATTTTTATAGTAAATATTGATTATTTTAATTATTACACACATTTTTACCCTAGCAATTTATAATGTTCATAAATACGGCGTGTGTATTTTATTCGGTATACAGTTATCGTTTTGTGATCGTAGAAATCATGGTATAGGTAAATAGGTTCCCTAGATCCTATTTTAAGCATCATTAAAATATACGCCCGTATTAAATAGGTACGCACTCTGTACGTGCGCCTCATGCGCCTACCAAGATGTGATTTCTTTACTAACCACTCACTTGCTTCATGTAGCTTTTATTACATGTCATCACTCTTATTTTACATAGACGTAGAGTCTATCGCAAAAATCAAAGCAAGTGAGTGGTTAATAAAATTGATTATTAAATACCTAATGTTTTATTTCATTGATTGTATCTGACGTGTTCATTAGGATGTGTAGTAGATATTGACGAACGCTAGGCTTCAACTTCGCTTCGTCGCTCCTGCTTATTAGTCTTTTGAAGTTAACCTTACTGTCTTGGTTTTACCCTGATCTGCCTCATTCGCTTGATTTCTAAGTTTATGCTTATCCATATTAGGATGAATAAAGTTATATTTAATAATGTTATGCATATTTCAATTATGCATAATCAGTAATATGCGTATTAAACATTATGGAATTTTATTATTTTGCCTATTCAATATTATGCTTAATTATTTATGCCAAATCCGTTATGCGAATTCATATTAGGACTATTAATATTAGGCATATTAAAGGGGACCCATTATGTATAGCTACATAATATTTCCTTTTTCACATTTCGTTATTTTCGTTATTTACACAATTACTATTTACAGACTGACAGCTTGTTAACCGTTTCAGTGCGGATGACACGCCAGGCGTGTCATGAATGTTTTTAACGAATGACGTATGACACGATAGGCGTGTCATCATATTCTATAGCGTAAGGTACGCTTAGCGTATCATGAAACAAATGTTCGCCGCCATAGACAAAAGTTTTTGAAAATGGAACACGCAACGAATCGGTAGAATGCCTCTACATTAATATAATATTTTGTCCTAACTATCCACCAGAGTTATTATAACTATCTTCTGTTTTCACAGCTCATAATGGAATTCGGTTTTGTGCCTATAGAATGAAATAAAGAAGATTTGTGCCAGTGCACATGGAAAGGTACCTTGTCACGACTCTTAAAATAGATCTTACGTTTTCTTGAATAAAGTCCATTTTAAGCATCGTGACAGTGAGGTACCTTTCCGTGCGCAATGACACATTTAAAGACCTATTTAAGAATCCAACTCTCATGTCTATTGGTTCTGGGCGACTTTGAAGCATAGTCCTTTTAGTAAGTTTTATTTTTTCACACAATGTGGTTGTGAAAGGAACAGGAGACACAGTTACGAGTACTATTACTAGAGATCGGACAAATATGCGTCATTGTTCACAATAATATGGACACGACTACAAAGTTGAATAAATGAATAACTAAACGAATAATTTCTTGAAATTTTATGTAGAAGCTTTAAGATGAATTTTTACAAAGGTTTTCATAGCTACAGGGCCCTATCCCACAAAACTTTACATATGTAAAATGTGACAAATTTGTAGAATTGTTTACATAATAACGTACCACAAATATTACAAATATGTAGAGGCGACAAGTCTGTATTCTACAAATATATGCATTACAAATCACCGTAACACAAAGCATGGATGGTGTGTCAATGTAGTTTACAATTTACATATTTGTGTAATATGTAAAATTGTATTTATTACAATTTGTAAATTTATTATTTATTTATTTATATGTAGAATTGTATTTTAATAACGGTTTTGAATCTCATTTTAGAGAATAAAGAGATTTTATTTGGAAGTTGTGGCAATACTTTCACCCATGATGTAAAAATACCGAAATGGAAAGATATTACAAATCAATTAGAAAGTGAAAATATATTGAACAAGATTTGGAGAAACGAGTACCTACTGTTCTCGTCACGAATCGCCCTTATTTATCTCATCTTAAGCTCTCTTAGGCGAATGTATGAATGTTCACAAGATGTCCTCGTATACACAATACACAACACGACACAGCTTTCCAGTCGTCAATTACAGCACGTAATACTTCAATGGCGTTCACGTCACAACTTAAAATAACCATGCTTGCATTTTTGGGTTCAAGTCTTAGATGATTCAAACATGGAAACTTTTCCTTTAAAATCCCCAGCGATTTTTCAACCATCCGTCTCATCGATTTAAAAGTTCGTAAAAATCGTACTAATGCTGCATTTCTTGGTATCTGTACGGGTATGCTTGGGGTCAGCAACCATTTTTTTTAAACTATACCCGCTGTCTCCTAAAATGATAGCGTCAGGGAACGGTCTCCATAAAGGTAGAATGGAACTCTTGTAATGAGATTGTACTTTTTACACGCTGTGATAAAATTGTAGATTTGTAGCTACAAGTCTACAAAATTGTACGCATTTTATTACAATTCATCGTAACACAAAACTTTTACGTACAATTGTAGACTACAAATATGTAAATTTTCCCGGAAAACTACATGTAATATGTAAAGTTTTGTGATACACCGAATTGTAGATTTATCACTACAATTACATATTTGTAGAAATTTTCCGATACAAATTTGTAATATGTAATTTTTGTGATACGCTCGCTTGTATTATCTACATATATGTAATATGTAAATTGTAATTTACAATTGTAACGTTTGTGGGATAGGGCCCAGGTGTCAAATAGGAAATTTTTTGACAATGATTAAATGATTAATTATTTAATCAATTTTGGAGTCATGTCCCTATTATTGCGAACAATGACGCACGTTCGTCCGATCTCTGACTATTACACTAGGGTTAGCGTCATCATTAAATCAAATCAGGGAGGTAATATTATTACCTAATTATTAATTAGTAACTGGTTAAGACAAAAAACATTACTACTAAGAAAGAAATACAAAAAGTAATCATGTAAGTAGTAATAGGAAGGATCTATTAAAGAATGTCATTAACATATCTAAAGAGTCATTAGTAAATTTCCTCATTATCAATTTATAATTATTCTTGATGTCATATTTCCTTTAATTAGAAAGCAGTTTGGCTCAACAAACTGCCTCAGATATAATAATATCTACAGTCCATATCAAAGATTACATTTACACTTTTTTCATTCTATTACAACCAGGGATCGGACAAATGTTCGTCATTGTTTGCAATAATATGGACGGGTTGTTCTCTTGGTGTTTCAAACGCTTCATTCCCCTCCACACATATTCTGGACAAATGAGCCACAATAACAGTGATTTGATAAAGCTGTATACTATAGTACCCTGAGCAATACAATCGCAATTGAAATATAGTCATTATTTTGGCTCTCTTTAGAATAAATGTAAGGAAGGTAATGAAAGTGGTTCAAATGCCGAGAGAACAACCGGGCCATGACTTCAAATTTGATTGAATAAAGAATCATTCTATCATTTAAAAAAAAAATCTATTTCACATATGATAACCTTTGCAAATAGTCAACTAAAAGCTTTGAAATCAAATTTGGTTCTTCATTTAACCAATTTTGAAGCCATTTTGTTGATTTTGTGATGTTGGGTTGAGTTATTTCAATACTAACTGGACTGTTACTCATGTTAAAAAACTCTCATTTCTAATGTGTATGTAAAGTTGACGTCAAAGATATCATAACCATACCTGGGATAACTCGGGGCATTTATACGAAAGTAGTTAGTAAAAATGTAGCAAAATATTTTATCGACTAAAAATATATCGATGTTACTGTGAATTACAACATCAAAATGTTATTCGGCATAAATAAATATTAGGTACTTACTCTTCAAATAAAATAAAAAATAACTTTAAACGGCTAGTTACGCGTTTATTTTAAAATAGTTTTCAAAATATACGATTAATATTAAAATATCAATATTAAAATCGTCATTTTGATTAAAATGACATTTGCATACTAGTTTTTACTATATGAAGAGGCCCGATATCAGATAATTATGACATTGAACCTCTGTACTGTAATCGAGAATGTTCAATAAGCACATCTTTTATTATAATTATATCAACATCTTTTTAATCGATATCAAATCCCTATAACTTGCCCCCAGTTATCCCAGGTATGATCATAACTGTTTAAGTGCCAACATTATATTTACACAACCTTAATGTCAAGACAATAAAGTCGTGTAAATATATTTTTGGCACCAAAACCGTAATTATATCTTCAACGTTAACTGTATGGTGCTTATTTAAAGAATGTAGAAAAAAATAATATTTAGTAAGCTTTGAGGACTGCCTTTCAAAACATCCAAATAAACTAATAATGCAAAACAAACCAGCTGGTGTGGCAGGTTCTTCCCTTCCCGGAGTGGCGCTGGCAGCAGATTCCGATTTTCGCCCTTTTGCTGGAGCTGTAACAACATGTCTCAATGTTTAATACAATAAAATGATTTGTTGTAATGCATCATACTGATTATGGAAGCCCTTTACAACACTAAAATGCATATAACTTTGGTATAAAACTGTGGATTACATAGTGACCTACAAAGATACAAAATTCTTAGATTTTGAATATGTCTTAAATACAATTGTGTTGATTGCTACAAGATTTTATAAAGACATTTTACACTTTCAATAATGTAATGTAAAATGAAGAGAACACTTCCATGGACGCTATACTGCCATTAAGAATCTTAACCTAAAGATAAATTCACAGGTTGAATCGTGAACAATCTCAAAATGCTAAAATCAACAAACAAATTTGATGTGGCAAACATTATCATTAAATCTTTCTTACTTTTCTTGGTCTTGGCGGGTTGGGCAGAGTGCGCCCGCTGCACTTCCTTCTGACGTTGCACATTAGCTTCATTGTACTTCAATACACGGCTTTCTGGAACCCACTCGTCCCAACTAAAAAAACCGTTTAATGTTAGTATATGTTTTTTATCATAAAACTGTACAATAGCCGAACAGTAAATTAATTACGTACTTTTTGTTCCATCCTGCGTAATGTATTAGGTAACGGACGTGCTTGTCCTTAGTAACACTGCTTTTAAGACATTTTGCCTCGTATATAAGTGGTCCGTGAAAACACAACACTTTCTCACCTGAAATATAATAAATTGCAGTAATGTATTATGTTAGGGTATCAAACACATTATCGCTTATAAAATAAGTCAAAGCAAGTATAATATTTCATTTAAATAATATTATTACCTTCAGCAAACTTTTGCTTCGGTGCCATATTTATTTATTCATACAACAATTTGACAAAAGAAAATAATGCGAAAGGCATCAAAAAACAGTTGTGTTTAATGATGATTAGCGTTTGTACAAATTTAAACTTAATGAGTATACCGAAAGGTACATATTACACCAGCAAGTAATTGAGATAAATAAAGTAAAATGGCGTTACTAGCAAAAGCGTCTGTTCCGTTCCGTTGTAAGCAAAATGAGTTCGGAATCACGTATTGTATTAAATTTCTCAAAGTGTATTTCTATGGTATTTCTCATAATTCTATATCGAATCGGTGACAAGCTCTTAAATAAAAATAAAAAAATACTTTTTCACTTCTCATGCTCAAAAAGTGCACCTTTATGTCGTGCGTAGACGACATAAAATCGCATTTCATGTTCTAGAGCATAAAAGTAAAATTGTTTTCTAAGGCGAAGATGGGCTAAGGTAATCGGTCCCAACAGCCAAACAGTTAAAACATATTGCACAATTTTGTTAAGCAATTAAATAGTATAACTGACAAAATTGGTTAAATATATATTACAATATTAGAATTCTGTATTTTCTCTCATTAAATTTAGTAAATCACATAAAATAGATATCGATTATCGTTCAAAAATGCTCCGAAATGTTTGACTTGGCAGAAAATCGAGCATCTGAAGCTCTGATCACAGGTTGAAAATTAAAAAAAATAATTAAAAAATGAGTTGGCGGTTATTGGTTGTATATTTTTTCTTCTTTCGCTTTACGACAACTTGGTTGTGTAAATTGCAGTGAAAAATGTTACTTTCCTCGCAAACGAAGTGAAAAGCAGAGTGTACAACACGGGCATAAATGTCCGTTTTTATCCTCGTCTACTATTTTGGTCTTCGCTTCGCTCAGACCTAAAAATTGCCTCGGGTGAAAATGGGTCACTTTATGCACTTGTTGTACAATCTACTATTTATGTCGAATTTTTCAGACAGTATTATGCTTGCCCAAAAGTTCCTGTCATTAGAAAACGTGGCACTCACATGAATTTGTCGCCTTTTTCTACTGCCTCTCATTATTAGATTAGACAGTGCATTTATTATCCTGGGTCGCGTTTTATAAAGTTACAATTTTGCTGTTTGCCCCTCTTTCTAGCCAATATGTGCGTGCGTTATAGAGGCAAACGGCAAAATTGTAAAATGTAAATTTAACTTTATAAAACGCGACCCTGGTTTTCTTTAGACAGGCGGGGGGTGGCGCAGTGGGTCAGGCGAAGGTTGGAGTCAAAATTACAGATACCTACTCATACTCGTAATGTACAGTCAGCTGCAGAGATAAGTAGACCCCCTTGCATACAAATTTGTACGCAGTAGGCCCTAGAATAGTGGTAATTATTTTAATGGCCCATTCAGTATCGTATTCTGCAAAATTGAAGCAATTAATTAATTATTTTTAGGGGGGCGTGAGCCGTCGCTCAAATCGGTCAACAATCGGTAAATAAATAGAAAATGATTTTATGACGATAGATTTTGATCTAGCCTTTTTCCCTGATCAGAATAGGCCTTAAATGGATCACCGTTTTATTTTTTCGATCCTGTAGGTATAGTGATAGCAGGTTAGGTACTATTGTGGCTGTCCTACTACCAAGAACTTCAAACTTCGTCAATTTCGAGGATTTATCTCTGTCACTAAAGCGAAGGCGCCATAAGTGCCACTAGAGTGACAGAGACAAATCTCCGAAATTTGCGGATTTCGAAGTTTGCGGTTAGTAACAACGAAACGATGTACTAGATAAGTAGGTAGAGGTATCTACTAGTACTAGATGAGTAATAGAAGTTTGTGGCAAAAAAGCAAATTTTGACGAGAACTTGCTCTTAGGCATCTCTTATTTATATTTTCAACAAGAGTTTATGTTTAAGTAGTTAGTTATAGTTGTCAGCGTCCGTAGCCTAGATGGCAGTGACCCTAGACCTACGAACTAAGAAGCAGAAGATTCTGGGTTCGAATCCCGGAAAGGACATTGTGTATTTATTAGTCGTGGTTGTCTAGGAATTTAAGTATTTATCTATTATATTTATCTTCGCTCGGTAGGTATCCATATCACTATTAAGCCTTAACTGAGTTTACCTACCGTGGGACTAGAACGACTTGTCTTGCGATTGTCTCAGGATACAATAGGGATGATGACTGGATTGACTGGCAAGTCAAATCAGCATCTTTTTTCGAACTGTCAAAACGATCACCAGAATTCACCACTATGGAATTTTATATGAAATACTCAAAAGTGACGTCACGTTTGAGTACTGCCAAATGACCTACTCTTTTAAGTTCTTTTCTATTTATTAAATAGAAGTTCTGTACAAAAATTACTTCAATCTACATCTTAGTGATAATTTCTTAGTGTATTATGTCGTGCATAATGTTAAATAATTTATTTTAACTACAGTCATCATCCCTATTATACTTAATTATTTTTTATTTAGTTTAATGCTTGTTTAGTTTTATACGTTTCTATGTTACCACGTATTTAAGTGATTTGGTGCAATGAAAAAACGTATGTGTAATTTTCTGTATAAATAAATACTTTTTTTTATTGTATCATTACTTTGTGACTTCAGCAAAAGTTAGTGGTAAAATATTAATTTTGATTATCTATGACAGTAAATACTTAAGTTCACTTTAACATATTGTTGACTGCCTATCTGTATGCTATCACTGACGTCAGGTCAAATCAAATTAACCTATGGCCTTCCTATCGTTGTGATTACATGGGACCATCGCCAATAATTTACTGATCAATTATAGACCTTATGGACATCGTAATAAGGGTTGGCAGTAGTCAATTGATTCTGTTGGCTTTGTACGGCAAATAACCATGGTTCCTTTAAACAAATAATTTTATCAGACCATAAGAAACAAATTGGTTTAATTATTCCTAGTTTACATTCTATGTAAGTCGTTATAGTTGTGACGATAGTGAATTTTTAAAAGAACATAAATATTAACAGCGATGGCATAAGGTGAAATAGTAATAGATAGGTTAATTGGGTAAAGTGGGGTAAATTGAAACTGTTTTTTGAAAGGGTAAGACAAAGCGTGAGTAGGCCCCCCACAAGGTGAACTGATGACCTGGTGAAAGTTGCAGGAGTCCGCTGGATGCGGGTGGCGCAGGACCGGTCATTGTGGCAGTCTTTGGGGGAGACCTATATTCGGCAGTGGACGTCTTTCGGCTGATATGATGAAGACAAAAAGTCGTCCTTCTGGCACAGCGTCTGCTGGTAGCATCTTGTCTTAAAAATAAACATAAAAAACCGAAAAAACCGTTTCATCGTACCCCACCTTACCTTATCTTATACATAGATAGTTTTTTAGATTCTAATGACGATACGAGACGATTGGTATACTTACATGTATTGTAAATATATATTTATGCCTTTACTATACGTCGTTATAGGTACATGCTACTATAAGATATTCTATATTATTAATAGTGTTCTATAGAACAAGGCGAAAACATTGATAACGATAAAGAAGCCATAGGTCGCCATAAACCAACCATTAATCTTCCATAACATCGTATTGCATAATACTCGTAAATGGGTAGGTATACCACTAGGTATAGTACATAACGATACAAGTGCGAAAAACATGAAATTCGAAACGAGTGGCGATGTTTTAAAACATACCGAAGCGAGTTACGAATTACCTTTTTGCACAATGTCTCGTATGACGTTTTTAGTACAGGTGGCCTTCCGAAGTTTTGGACCTGACGTAAAATGAGCAACTTCTCGCACTAGCGCGTAAAAAAGGCACCATCTGTACTAAAAAACATGTTGTCCTAACTAGTGCGGAAAAGTAAACTTTGCACACGCTTCGCGTGCTTAAATTTCTCTTTTTAAGACACTTGTTATGAAAAAAGTCGTTCGAACACACGCGTAATAAAAACTTCTTTTTAACTCGGGTGATTGCCGCCCTCGTTTCACTCGGACTCCAACTTTCATCCTCGTCGTAATAGTACTATTCCTAACTAGTGCCGGAAAACTTTTTTTCGGCGAGGGTGAAAGTTGGAGCCCGAGTGAAACGAGGGCGACAATCACCCGAGTTAAAAAAAAGTTTTTTTTAGTACTGATGGTGCCTTTTTTAGGCCCTAGTGCGAGAAGTGGGTCATTTTAAGTCAGGTACAAAACTTCGTTGGCCACCTGTATCTGTACTAAAAAACGTCGTACGAGACAGGTGCAAAAACGAAATTCGTAACTCGTGTCTATTTAAAACACTCCCTGTCGGTCGTGTTTTAAAACATCGCCACTCGTTTCGAATTTTATGTTTTTCGCACTTGTGTCGTAATGTACTTTTGCACGTGTAAGGGACGAAGTTTTCATAACAAGTGCGTCAAAAAGAGAAATTACCCCGAAGTTTGCAAACACCAACGAAGGCGTCATTAGAGTGACTGAGACAAATCTCCGAAATTTGCGAACTTCGGGGTTCGCGACACGGCCGCTGAACAAATCTTCAGCACTTTGCACCTTATACGTTGGTGTTGTCGCGTAGAGTACTTACCTACTGTCGAGGAAATTGGATGTTTAGGTCTTTGCGGTATTTTTTGTTTTTTTTTTTAGTGCCACCCTTTAAATAATAAAGACATACAAAATAAAACAGTTTAAACTATGACTTACCTAACTTAAATACTACTTAATTATTTATAAAAAAAGACTACCTACTAACTTAAAATGACATAGTAGAATCATACCTATTACCTATTGATATTTTAAACGGGCAAAGGGCCCCAACCTTAAGAGCCCCAATCTTAAGAGATCCAAGATAATTTAGTTAGTTGTGTTATTATGTACTATAACCACGTCCAATGCAAAGTGAGCCATAAACTGTTTAAACATCTAATTCCCTCGAGTGTACTTAGTCCCAGTAAATTCTTCAAAAATAAATTTATGCTATACTTACATCGAGGACCTCTCTTAGTGTTGCTGCTGCAGGTTTGATAGTTGCTTTATTCCTTCGATTGCGGAATTTGATAATAGATTGAATTTTTTGCACTGCAGCAATGTAAAGAACGATTCTCTTTATTACGGTGTTCTATCTGCGTAAGAGTATGAATAAGTAGAATTCGTAGGCGATTCTCTTGATAAATTTAATGAACTATTGATAGAAACCCTGTGATTCCAAGGCCAGGATCGTTAAATTTTGTTTTTGTTTACAAATTGATACCGATAAAGAAAGAAATATCGTAATATGACATGATTATTCCATAAGTATATTATTTATAGCAATTTTCCATAGCATGTAATTGTGGCGTGTTAACAAGAACATGGTTCATAAGGAATCTTCTTTTTAACCGATGTGTTAAGGTTCCGTATTCAACTATTCGCCATGTCTGTCCACTCGTCCGCCCGCCGGCGACTAAAGGTGCGTTTAAACCAAAAGAGCATTCGCTGTTCTAGCGCCCGTTCTACGAAATCAACCAATCACGTTTGGCGTACCGATCGAATTTCGTAGTGGGAGGTTAGAACAGCGAATGCTCGTTTAGTTTGCACGCACCCTAAGATGGATACCAGAAAATAACTGAATCTTACTTACTGATGTTACCTTAAATCACCAGCAGTGTTATTCACTAAGGAATAGAGGTGTGCGCCGATCGGAAAATCGTCGGCGGCGGCGTCCGATGGTTTTTAGACCGGCGGCGGCGGCGTGATCGGCGTGAAATCGGCATGACCTCGACTGAATTCGAAACATAGCTGTCACTCAGAAACGTACTATATTTAAGTAATTGAAGTATGTACTTCACCATAAAATATCGAAAATACTTCCAATTATTATCATAATCATTTTACAGCCAAAAGATAAGACGTCCACCGCTAAATATATGTAGAAATCCCCTTTGAACCTCAATTTATGCTGATTAGAAGCGACCTGCATCCAGCGACTCCCGGCGATCACCATAAGGTTGTTGGTCCAACTTGTGAGCGGACGACAACGCTCCGTTTTTCAGACCGTGAGCTTCTATCAATATGGCCTGCCCGTTGCCCCTTCAGCTTGCTAATCTGGAGGGCTATGTCGGTGACTTTAGTTCGTCTCCGGACCTGACTTCCACATTTCGGATTGGATAAAGTAGAGAAACTCCGAACATAGCTCGTGGTCGACTATGCCTTTTGAGATATAGTCGATAGTAAAGGACAACGTTTCAGAATCTTAACTCAATACTGACTTTTGTCTCATGACAATGCGGTATGTCGGTCGAAAATAAATTGCATAGTTTCCCAAACGCTGCCCAACCGAGTTGCATTCGGCCTGTTCATATCTTTCTCGAACTTGAACTTACTTAATTGGACTTCGTGTCCCATGTAGGCGCACAAGTAAACAACTTGGAGTAAAGAGTTTTCAACAGAGGCTGGGATGGGGACATAAGTTTCGTCTTGCCCATCATGTCTGTGTTAATTTTTGTGCTTACTCATTAGGAGCCCCATTAGAGGTTATCGAGAATCGTGCTGAGTTCCTCCATTGCCTTGGCATGACTACGATGTCGTCCGCAAACCGAAGGTGAGTGATGTATTCATTGTTTGTGGTCATGCTAGTTCCTTGCCATCCCAGGAACTTGAAGTCGTCTTCCATTGCGGCAGTAAACAGTTTCAGAGGAATAACGTCTGTGTTACGCCTCTTCACTGCACGATTTCGTGTTCTGCACAAGTGACCAATATTTCTGGTTAATCTCCATGTTTTTTTTTTAAATATACCCCTGCCTTGGGCGCAGTAATACTCTGTGAAGGGAATTATGTCACATATTATGTGAATTTTCTATGGGTCTTTAATCAATTATAAATACTATACAAATTTTAGTCTCTTTGGCATACAGGGTGATCGAAATGAAGTGTAACCAAGTAGATTGTTTTAAGTCTGATGTCAAAGTAATAGCGGCTTATTATCGGTAATGTTTTGGACACCGCATTGAAGTCTTAGGCACGCAAACATTTAGGCTGTACGAGTAGACCGCAAACATAAGAACGAAACTGAGCTTAGGCTTATAAAGCTCGTAAGAACCAAAAATGGCTGAAAACCGAATTTCACGTGTCATTTCCCTAGTGCAGTGAGTTTCGGACTTTTTATCTGGTCTATTTTGAAGAGAAAGGTGAGAGCAATTAAACATGCTAGTATAAATGCAATGAAGAAAGCGATCGTATTTCACTGGCACATACCACTACCCAGTGGTCACAAACGTGCTGCGAGGAAATATTGTTTTACCATTTGAAGACCATAGTCTAGGCAAAAGGAAATCACAAAATGTATTATTTTTCTTCTTGTTTTTTCTTATTTATAGTAATAAATTGTTGCAACTAAAAAATCGCAGTCCTTTGAAATTGGTAACAGTTCATATCGTTCACCCTGTAGTTTTATGAAGCGAAATCAGTGCCAAAAAGTATCAAGGATATTATGCATAAGTCAAGGATATCTTAAGGAACACGGTAAGAATGGCCAGATATATTGACGATAAAGACAGATATATTCCCATAATTTAGAAAACTGCGTACAAAAAAGAAAAAATGTTTTACAAAAATAGTACAGTCAGCTAAGTTAAGACTTCCTGGTTAATTTCCAAAGCTTAAATTATAGCTACCTAACTATATCGATCCGATTTTATTATTTGAAATTTACAGTTTCTTATCGGTACACCCTTCATGAATGCGAATTATCGATCTAAGCTATAGCTTCCTTGGAATCCGGCTTATTCTGGAAGCTGTGTCACACACACACACACAGTCTAATGTCCCTTGAAAACAATTTAAAAACATGGCTCAAGAACGTGATGTGTAGTTTGCCAAAAAGGGTGTTATTAATATTACCTTTTTTTTAAGAACAACACCAATTTGCCTCTGTTCCATGTGTCAGACGTTTTCCCTCGGAAAATTGCTAGTTCGAATTAAAGAGTTTCTGGACGACTTAAAGTACCGATGTTACACTCGCTCTTAGAAGTTCCGTTATTCCTTTTTCACCCGGCGCCTTTTTGGTCTTAAGCTGCTTCAGGAACATCTTAATGTTGCACGGACTTATGTCCGGGAATATCTTCGGTGTAAGGTCAGGATACCTTGGCTCTTGAATCGCCTACTAAGCTGTCAACGGGCTTCATGTCCGAAATGTACGGATGGAATTGTCCATAGAACCTCTCGATCTCACCGAAAACATATGCTTTTATCGACGTCATGCAGGTAACTTCCCGTTTCGACTTTGTTAGCTAGCTTTGACATAGCATGAAAAATATATATTGCTCGTGGGTTCACTTTATATTGTTACAAACATGTGGTTTACGATGCATTTTGAAGTGATTCTGTTAATATTAAAACTAAGTGCGCGATCAAATTGTAAAGCTTTTCATTTACTGGGAAACATTATTAGGATTGAAAAACTAATCAAAATTTTTGACACGCCGATTTCACGCCGGTCAAATTCATCGGCGGCGGCGGCGTGGAAAAATCATCGGCGGCGGCGGCGCGGCGGCGCGGCGCACATGTCTACTAAGGAAACCGCCTTGCTGTCAGCGCTACGGCAGCGTCGAGCCTAAAAATGGTATTCACTAATGTACTTTAAACTACACTAGTGCTCGGCGACGAATGCGGCGTGAGCTGGAACTACACTGCGTCGAGAGTTTGACGTTTAATGTACGAACTTCGTATTCTCTAACGAAAAACAGCGACGAACTCGCCCACAACCTCGCTCACAGCCTCGATTCCAAATGTTAAATAAAACAGCTAGGATTTTAGACAAGGCTGTCTCGACGTCGAGCTCGTTGACGAACGCAGCGTCGAATGTGTGAATAAAAGAAAAGCATAGCTGCTTCCCATACATGCCTACACGAAAAATGAGCCATGAGGATGCATAAAACTAAAAGGACGTCACCAAAATAGCTACCCACATAATTATGTTTCTTTACCATGAAGGTAGGAAATACAGTATAGATGTGCGGCTCCAGTGACGCGGAGCGGAGCGCGGAGCTGTGCAAAATTGACCAATTACATTCTTCAAATTCTAATTGGCCGAGCTCCCGCAGCTCCGCTCCGCTCCGCGTTAGTGAAGCCGCACCCTAAGTCAGCATCCTTTTTCTGACAAAATACATCCTTTTACCTCTAGGCACTCATTATTTTGATGGATAATGAACTAAAGAACCAACCGGACCCTAAGCCACCATAAATATGTTTTTTCACCACACTGCTCGTAAACACGCTGTTTGTCCTTCAATTTAAGAGCGCAAAACTGTGTTTTAATCTCTAGAGGTTAAAGTAATTTTTTTTAATCTTCTGGATAGACTGAAGCTGATTTGTTTATTTTTTGGAAGTTGAGGACTTGACTTGAAGGTATTTATTTACCTTCTAATTTGTTATGTTTGAGTTTTATTTCGCATGTTTCCTCGCTTTAGTGTGGTGAAAAATGTTGTGTTTCACTCGGCAGCAAAGCTTGTTCAACCCTCGTGCCTTAAAACCCTCGCATCACTCAAGATTCCATTTTATGAACCACTCGCTGCACTCGTGGTTCAAATTTGGGAATCTTTCGCTTGCTCGGGTTTCAATATTTGCACGAGAGTTAAACAATCACTTTGCTCCCTAGTAGGTAAATAGTAGATTGTTCAACGAGGGACTAAAACAGGCCATTATGACTCGAGATATTTATCTACCCGAGCGTAGCGAGGGTGGATGTAGTTCGAGTGTCATTATGGCTGTTTAGTCCCGAATTAAACACTCTACTTTTCACTTCGAATGCGAGGAAAAAATCTCAGTATTTATTAACAAAAAGAACAAGTAAGAAAAAAAAATATATATGTACCGCGATGACAAAACTTCCGATTTCTTCGGGACATGGCCACTTGACGATAAGTTCGCAAACTTTTTCAAGTTATATGGTTTCGTTGCAGTGTGGTTTTAACGTTTAGGCGGAGGTCGTCATATTCTTAGTAAGTCCCTTTCGAGATAGGTCATGTTCGGTAGATGCCACTTTCTGAGGATGTCATGTTCTGAGAAGGCCGCTTTCGGAGAGCGACACGTTCTAATTACGTCACATTCTTAAATCGCCACTTTATGAGTTCGTCGCTTTCTGAGTTTGTCGCATTCGGAGTACGTCACTTTCGCATTTTACGGCGCTCCTATACGTTTTCGCAAGTTGACTCCTAAGAAACTAATGATCCTGATCAGGAATGGGATCGATTGGCATAAAAAAAAAGAATGCAAAAATAATCAATCTAATTCTATGGAAAAAAAGATTTCGACTGTGGTGCTGGTGACCTTTCTAGTACAGTTTGTAGGTTGGTATGGTGATTGGTATCAGAAAAAAACAGGAAAATGGACTGTCAAAAACTTGATAGGTAGGTATGTGATTTATTTAAGGTTCATTTTTATTTTATACGAGTAGCAGGTTGAGTAAGGAAAACGAGCAAAAATGGATCATTATTTTACGGAATAGCAACTTTTAGAAATGACAGTTTACTTCCAGTTAAGTATGGCAGGCCGCCTTGCAGTCCGCCTCTATGCAGGATCGTGTAAACAGAAGATGGATACTATAAGTACACCGTGTTTTTTTTATTTGAGTTAAATACGTCACGTTGTTTGGTACGCTAATAAAAGTTAACTGACATATCGCTTTTTATAAAATTCGAAAATTTTTTTTTTCTAATTTTCATACATACTACGGTGTGCGAGAACATTTACAGTTACACAAAACGCGAGTGTCACGTATGACAGCATATGCCAGAACAAATCTACTAAAGGTTATCTCACACTTGTTCACCCAATAAATTTGTTTTCTGAATATTTCGAAAACCATAAGAGTTAAGTCACTTTTTTTTGCATTCTTTTTTTG
This sequence comes from Thaumatotibia leucotreta, assembly GCA_025490895.1. Classification (NCBI taxonomy): domain Eukaryota; kingdom Metazoa; phylum Arthropoda; class Insecta; order Lepidoptera; family Tortricidae; genus Thaumatotibia; species Thaumatotibia leucotreta. The sequence continues at coordinate 161,041 of JALPQI010000930.1, read as the reverse complement.
ATGCCAATCGATCCCATTCCTGATCAGAATCATTAGTTTCTTAGGAGTCAACTTGCGAAAACGCACAGGAGCGCCGTAAAATGCGAAAGTGACGTACTCCGAATGCGACAAACTCAGAAAGCGACGAACTCATAAAGTGGCGATATAAGAATGTGACGTAATTAGAACGTGTCGCTCTCCGAAAGCGGCCTTCTCAGAACATGACATCCTCAGAAAGTGGCATCTACCGAACATGACCTATCTCGAAAGGGACTTACTAAGAATATGACGACCTCCGCCTAAACGGGTTTTAAGCATGGAATATATGCTACAAGGTGATGACGGTTGATATTTCTTAGATTTTTCATCAAAATATGTCAGAAATACGCCTTCCATAAATGATGTTGGCACCTAATTTGCTTTCCAGTTTTCCAATCCATAAAAGTTTGATACGCTTTTGAATATTACACTAGATTTCGGCGGCAAAAGATTTTGCACCACCTCTTTTGCATTCTTCTTTATTCTGAAGTAAGGCGTTAATACTTCTTCATCGCATGACGTGACATCGTAAATTATACGATTTAAACAATATTACTTATGGACAAAAACACAAAAAATAAGCAATCAAATTCGTTCCGCGTTTTAGTTTTTATCTGTATTCTATTAGGAGTATTATATTATTGTCATTAATACGACGGTACTCGCTCTTGCCTCGGCACCTTTATCGATATAGAAGGGGCCTTTGACAAAACCAACTTTAGCAGCATTCAGTTAGCGCTACAAAGACACGGAACAAACCACCTTATAACAGAATGGATCATGAACATGCTCAAACAGAGAGTAGTAATACTGTCTGACAACAAAGAACACCAGGCACTCGTTATGAGAGGATGCCCCCAGGGAGGAGTACTATCACCACTACTCTGGAACCTGGTAGTGAACGATCTAGTAAAGGAACTAAATAACAGACATTTTATGACTATAGCATACGCTGATGACCTAGTGATATTAGTCAGCGGCTTGATAATAAGCACATTATGTGACCTGACACAATCTGCACTAAGGATAGTGGAGAAATGGTGCAGGGAGAATGACCTATCGGTAAACCCAAAAAAGACAGATGCAATGCTCTTCACACATAGAAGAAAGTTGGGTAGCTACGAAATGCCAACTCTCTTCGGAACGAAACTAACGCTTTCAAAGGAAGTTAAATACCTAGGAATAACCCTGGATGACAAACTCAACTGGGGCAAACATTTGGACAATAAACTGAACAGAGCTACAGTAACCTTTTGGCAATGCCGAAGGATGGTGGGCAAGAGATGGGGCCTAGCACCTCACATAATACTGTGGCTATACAAAATGGTCATATTGCCGATGATCAGCTATGGCTCGGTTGTGTGGTGGCCTCGCACACAGCAAACCACCACAATAAATAAACTAAGCAAGATACAAAGACTAGCATGTGTGGCAACCACAGGCTGCATGAGAACCACTCCGACTGCAGCACTGGAAATAATGCTAGGACTGCTACCGTTACATATGCACATACAGAAAGAAGCGGCCGCCACAGCGCTTCGGCTTAAAAACCTGAACTTATGGTCAAACCTCAGCTCGGCACACAAAAAGATCTATGACAAGATGATCTCTAGTATGCCAATACTTGAGGCACCTATTGACAAAGTACCAAAGACGATGATCTTCTGGAAAGATTATGCCATATCGTTAACAGAGGATCAGAAGGAAGGACTGAATCAAACACACCTAAGAATATTTACAGATGGCTCAAAAACAAATGAAGGTACCGGATGTGGAGTCTTCTCAGAAGACCTTAACATGCACATTTCGAGACCTCTAGGAGAACATAGCACAGTGTTCCAGACGGAATGTGTAGGAATAATAGAAGCCTGCAAGGCACTGAGGAGACGAAAAACCAAAAATGAAAATATACTAATACTGTCAGACAGTAAATCAGTGCTGCAAGCGCTACAAAGTAACAAATTCACCTCAGAACTTATATTAGAATGTCACAGCTGCCTCATGGAGGAAAGCAAAGAAGGGAACAAAGTGACTATACAATGGATAAAAGGACACAGTGGCTCAAGAGGAAACGATGCGGCGGATGAACTGGCGAGAAAAGGATCAGAGACACCGTCGTACGGACCGGAACCCATCATACCACTACCTTTATCATACATACGAAACCAACTCGGTCTATATCACCGACATCTCCACAATAAATGCTGGAACGATCTGGTTTCCTGCAGACAGACCAAAGAAGTACTACCCGAATTGAACTGTAAACTCACTAAAACCCTACTACGAACGCCCAGACACAAACTGAGGAAAATAGTAGGATTGATCACGGGACACAACACATTAAACAAACATCTGCACAATATGGGCAAAACAGATAGCCCTATGTGCAGGGCCTGCATGGAAGAGGAGGAAACAGCAAAACACATTCTTCTAAATTGTAAACAGGTAGAGGTATACAGGAGTAGGCACTTGGGGACTCCACATACACTAAAGGAGGCATTTAGCAACCTGAAACATACACTGAGTTTCGTGGAGGAGCTGGGATGGTTGGAATAGGGCTACCTCGCTATCACGCAAAAAAGGCACGATGGTTGTCGAGTTGCGGAAAAAGCCCAGGATAACTAACTAACTAACTAACGACGGTAATTGTTTCCATAACGTTTATTGGCACAATTAATATAATTATCGATCAGAACACACAGGTAAGGTTACAACTTTATTAATCAACAGCGAGGTACTCACGTTAACACAGATGTCTGACAATTACAACTCTCAATAAATTCCAAATGTCAACAAGCTCCACAACGTAATCACCAGTGACGGAACGACCACACTCTTCAACTCTCAACACAGGAATGCCCAACGGTCGTTTAGCCACTCAAGGTGGGGTAACCGGTCACGTGTCAGTCACGTGATCGGTCGTTACAAATACGTGAATTTTACATTATAAATCTAATTAATCTAATAAATGCATTGTGATTTCAATTATTTATATATAAATTACATTGTATCCTAACAGCTCGGCCATCCTGCTAGAGCAAGGCCCTTTGCTCACTTAACATACTTAATTGTTAGACATTCTGTAAGTAATCCTTATAAATGATTTTAATTACATACATCAGTAACTTATACTAAAGTAACATGATAAAGTTTTTATATTATTACTAATTAAATTCACAGCATTTGAAAGTAGCAATCATGATGACTGGACTAGAATCTAAGAATCACTCATACTCTCATTACCATCGCTGCCTGATTCGGAACTACTACCGTATTTATTATTAAAACATAACCATGATTTCAGCTTATCTACTGCTACTATGTTTTCATAACGTTTGCTGCCTTTTTTCCGCGTAAGAGGCGTATCTTCTACAACATAGCGATCGTTAGGGAGGCATTTAGTAACCCTATATGGCCCTTGGTATTTAAATACTAACTTTTTCGACTTACCATCACTTGGTGTATCTCTTCTAACACTCACTAGGTCCCCAACGTTATACGTTATGCCTTTTATACGTTTGGAGTCGAAATTACGTTTATCTATTGCCTGTTGTGTTTCAATGCGTTTTCCTACCTCGCGCCTAACCTCTTCTAAGTCTTCAGGCGCAATGATGTCTAATGTTTCATCGATAACTTCGCTAAGGACATTTTCGGTATTGGTTTTAATACGGAAACCAAATACAAGCTCGGAAGGACTTTTCCCAGTAGTTTTATGTACTGTCGTATTGAGACCTAATTGTACATCCGGTATAAACTCGTCCCAACATCTGTCGTCCTTGCCGTGGCATTTCGTAGAGAGGGCATCCAAAATGGTCCTATTAAACCTCTCTACTTGGCCATTGGCACGTGGAGTTGCAACGGCATTTAATATGTGTTTAATACCGGACGTTTTTGTAAAGGTCTTGAAAGCGGCACTTGTAAACGACGTTCCTTGGTCTGTGATCAGCCTAACAGGCGTCCCAAAGTGACTTATGTGATCGCGAAATACCTTTACCGTCGTTGCCGTCTTGGTATTCCGGACAGGTTTTATGTTTATAAATTTCGTGAAACTATCTATAATAACTAAAAGGTAAGCATTGCCTTTCTTGCTGCGAACAAAAGGACCCAGGTGATCAGCATGGATAGTATGGAACGGTATTTCGATCTTTTTTATAGGATGGAGTTCCCCATGCTGTTTCCCCGAGGTTCCTTTGTGATGAGCACATTCAACGCAAGCCTTAACATATTTTTTAATAAATCTCCTCATTTTCGGGAACCAAAAAGACTGCTTAATTCGCGTGAGGGTTTTCTCGAAACCGAAGTGACCGATATCGTCGTGGTTCATTTTCACTACTTGCCACCTAACACCTTTTGGCACTACCCATCGCATGCTATCCTCCGTATCGCCTAACAACCGGTAAACTTTATCATTCTTTAGCTTGTAGTTTTTAATGATGTCTACGATCTTTTCAGATTCGGGGTCACTTAATATCGATTTTATGCGAGCAATATCGTCGTCGTTAGACTGTACAGTCGATATCCAGTCTTCGGACCGATTTGTTAGTACCTCTAAAACGTGGTCTTCGGCAATAGCGTCGTCGACAGGATTCCGGCTCAACGCATCCGCGTGTGCCATACCTGTACCGGGGCGATATTCGATTTCGCAGTCATACTCTTGGATCTGAACCCACCAGCGCGCGATACGTGGGATCAGATCTCGCTTCGTAAGAGTACTTCTGAGGGCATTACAATCTGTCAATATTTTAAACGGTATTCCCAGCAAATAGACACGAAACCGGTTCAAAGAAGCTATTACCGCGAGAGTCTCTAATTCAAATGAATGTATACGTTGCTCCTCTGGGGTGGTCTTCCGGCTAAAGTAAGAGACAGGTTTAAATAGACCTTCATCGCTTTTCTGGAGTAGAATTCCAGCAACGCCATACTTACACGCGTCTGTATGCAGTTGAGTTTCGCGTTTTGGGTCGTACAGGGTAAGAATAGGTCTACATATCAGTTTTTCTTTTAGTGAGTTAAATGCGACATCTTGGTCCTTAGCCCATTTCCATTCGCTGTCCTTTTTCAGAAGGTCCGTCAGTGGTCTACATATTACAGCAAAATCACGTACGAACCTCCTGAAGAAGCTGGCTAAGCCGACGAATTGCCGTAATTCGTGGTGGTTTTTCGGAACAGGAAATTTTGCTACAGCGTCAATTTTTCGACTGCCTGGTTTTATCCCTTCACTACTAACTTCGAACCCCAAAAAATCAATATTTTCGAAAAAGAAATTGCATTTAGCCAATTTAAGGGTCAAACCACCTTTTCTTAATAATGCCAATACTTCTTCAAGTCTAGCTATACCTTCTTGAAATGTATGTGCAGGGATCAAGATGTCGTCCATATATACTAGTGCGAATTTAATTTTAGCTGCGGCGAGGATCTTATTAATTGTTCTTTGAAATACCGATGGGGCATTTACTAGACCAAACGGCATTCGCGTGTATTCGTATAACCCATCCGGAGTTACGAATGCAGTCTTGTCTTGAGACGTCGGGGAAATAGGAATTTGGTAGTATCCTGACGCTAGGTCAAGAGAAATGAAGAGTTGACTACCAGCCAACTGGTCTAATTGATCTTCTACGCGAGGTAAAGGGTAGTGATCCTTTTTGGTGCGCCGGTTTAGCGCGCGGTAGTCCACACACAATCTTTTTTCGCCAGTTTTCTTTTTGACGAGAACAATCGGGCTCGCGTATGGAGAGGTGGACTCCCTAACTATACCTGCATCCATCATTTCCCCTACCATGTCGCGAACTAGACTCCGTTCCGCTACGGACAAACGATATGGTCTGTATACAACCGGTTCAGAATTCTCTAACTCTATAACCATTTCCCCAGCCGTGGTCAAACCCAGATCGCTTAAACTCGACGAAAAACAATCTGTATATTTGTTAAGTAGGTTTTGTAGTTGCAGTTTTTGATCGTTCGTAATATTAGGGCCACACCGTATACTGTCATCGATGTGCGACTCATCAAACGAAACAGAAAGAACCTCTTTTGCACACGCAGTCGGAATGGCTCGTGTTAATAATGCGTCTTTATGAAAGTTTACACTTTGATCGCTCATGTTAAGTACTATTATTTGGCCTAGGCCGCCTTTGAAGGTGTACTCTCCGGGAAAAAGATAATATTCTTTGTTGACAACCCCTCTAAGTGACCCATTCGTATACAAACTGCCATAAAATTTACTACCAGTGCTAACCGGTATAGCTTTGATTTCACACGGAGCAATAGTTAAATCCTCTCGAATTTTCAAAAATACTCTAGTTGTTAGGTCTTTCTCGAAAAACAACTCTTGAGGAGTCTTCGTTATAGTAATTCCTGGCAGTTCAGTATATGAATGGCCTAATAAAATGGGATATTTCATGACATGATCCTCTACTATGTATACTTCAACATGTTCTCTTATGCCCTGGATGGTTATGTAAGCCATAGTTTTACCTATTGGTCTTACGTGACCACCCAGACCAACCATTGCAGGCATGTTGCCGGTCTCAACTGTTAACATCAGTTTATCCGATTCGCTTTTCTTAATAAGTGTACACTCACTGCCGAGGTCAGTAAAACACATAAGTTTCTTATCATTTACTAGTATTTCAAATACATATTTGGTATTCGTTTTATCGGACAAGTTCACCGTGGCAACCTGCTTCTCCTCTTTAGAAACCGAGGCTTTCTGATTTGTGTCGCTTGTAGCATTAAACCGACAGAATGCTGGGAGGTGGCCCAGTTTGCCACACAGGGAACACTTGTTAATCGTCTTTTTGCATAAGAAACTTTTGTGTCCTTCCTCGTTACAATTGTGACATACGATTTTAGTCAACGGTTGTGATCTTACAGCAGTAGAATTTCCTAGCTGTCTTCTGTCTTGTCTTTGTTTATCCGACCGTCCTCCTAGTTCTTTAGCTATCCCTACCTTAACAGTTTTTAAATATTTCAGGACCTCTTCAGGTTCACGAAAGCGGGCAGCTTGGGCACCTACGCGTACAGCACGATCTTCTACCCCATTTAAAAGACAGTCAACAGCTTTTCGACCTTTGATCTCACATCTGTTTAATAAGTTGACTTTACTATAATAATAATGCTCGAGGGATTCTCCATACCGAGCCTTCTTAGCCAGCATGGTTGTTAAAAGCTCTGCATAGTCCTCGCGGCACGGGAAGGATTCTATAAGTTTCCTTTTCCATTCGGGCCATGAATAGAGCACTGTGCTGAGACCGTGGTACCAAGATTTGGCAAGACCTGTAAGTTTGGGAAGCGCAAAGTGTATAGTCTCTTTCTCGGTCCACCCATAGATCTCAGCACACTCCTCTACTTTAGTAAGCCACGTAAGAATGGTTTGATCTTTTGATATTGGGTCGAATTCAGGTAAAACATTATTTAGCGACAACTTAGATGTAGGTTGACCTTTCATTTCCTTTAATATATCTAAAAATTTACTTATAACATTATCGCTAGAATTAGGAACCGTATTTGCTATATCATCGCCGCGCCGATGATTAAGACGATTGTCACGTCGGTGCTTAAGATTACGTTTAGAAAAGTCTCGGACATATTCGACGCTTGGAGAGCGAGAGTACAACTTTCTGTGTTTAGTTACATAGTAGTCTTCATCAGAGCTACTGCTATAATAGTAATGTCTCTTCCTCTCCATGCGTCGGTATCGTTTTGGACTCACTTGATGACGTAAGCGCTTATCCTTACAATGATCGGGTGACGAGCTCCGTGATCTCCGCTTCTTCGACCTGGTCGGAACGTCCACATGGCGCGACCTACTCCGGTTGCGAGGGACGTGTCTTGAGGGCCCCGCCCCGCGGTAATCTCTAACAGATTCACTCCGCGAGCGCCTTCGGCGAGGGGTTCTTGCAATGTGATCACTCACGTTTAAAATCCGCGAACGCGAAACTCTCTCTCGTCTTAATTCGCCATTCTGCTCATTAGGGTCATGCAACAAGCGTTTGCGGCTTTGCCTCACTTTCAGGCTCCCTTCCGCTCCCCCACTTGGCATGATAGGTGACTTAGGTATCGGGCGTTTCCGAATCTCACATTCGTCATCGCCCTTCTCATTATCAAAACGGTCCGCGTCACTCTCTACTACGCGACCGGTATCAGTATCCGGGTGCGCCAAAGTATTTATAAAATTGCAACTTAGATTATTGGAACTCCGAAAATTTTTCTTATACAATTTAACTTCATAATGATCGGTATTTAGAATAATCTTTGTTCATAATCATCATCACATAGAATTATTTATGTTCATAATATTGTTTTTCATACATATTTTTAGTACTAACTTTTATGTTTATATAATTTTTCACTAAACTTATTTTATGCTATATATTCTAATGTTATAGGTATTTATTTTTATCTGTACTGGTTTTATGTATGAATTATTTTTGTTTAATTAAATATAAATCGTACTATTACTGTAAACTAGCTACCTGCACAAATCAGGTTGTGGCAGAGTAGGTACTGTACTAAACGGGTTCCCTCTAAACTTTTTTTGTCCGAAACGCTTAGGACATAACAGACTTGGTATAATCTATTTTTGCATCAACTTAATGAGACAGAAACATCACTTGGCTTAAATAACAATATTTCGAATATTATTTTGTCCGAAACTATCTTGGCATATCATTAATTACGCCGAGTGTTATAAGACAGAAATTAGATTTGCATTTTTTTTTGAGCATGTAGCCACATGTTCGAAACTTGCCTTTTTCATCAGGCAGAATTTGCTGTAAGGGTGAAAATTTCTGCAGTGAGCGAGCGAAGCGAGCGAACAAAACCTTCCGGGGCAGATCCGACTCGGATAGGTTAGGTTAGAAGACTAAGGCGGGAGCTTTGCTCCCGCCTTAGTCTTCGAGGTTATTTTTTTTTTAGCAACCTAGAAAGTACTCAGCTCAGTAACACAGTAAGTAACGTATAGAATATTACTACTACCTCGATTATATTGAGAGGTTGTAATTATTCCTTCTCTGTTATGCTAAAACAAACTATGCCGATACTTTTTATGCACATCCAGATTATGCCTCATCATAAATAGGAGCATCGAAATTATGCTCGAATAATATTCGAACAACTCGAAATCTGCCACAAAGAAATATGCTAAAGTTGAGTATGTCACAACAGTTTCTGCACAAAGCCCATTATGACTACATAGTTTATGTTATTCATAAAAGAATTATACCACAACAGAGTGAACCTAATGGGAAAATGTTTATAAATAAACAATTTATTTCAAATAACTTTATGAGTATAGATTAATCTACTTGACGACTTTAGGAGGATAAAATTTCGAAATAAAAATCGTTATGAACATTGTAGGTAGAAGTATAATTTTTAGTAAGAAAAAAAGTATGAGAAAAAATTTTCGGAGTAATGATGATTATGAGTAAAAAACGGTATTAGTAAAAAAAATCGAAGAAAAAATTGTATAAGTGCCAATATGGACCCTCAGTATCCTCATCATCATACGTATCCATCACTGAAACTTATAATTGTAGGGGTTAATTACGTATCGATGTAAGTGCACATCATCCTTGCAGATGAATTTGGTACGTTAGTTTGGTTATATATATATTTTTAAAGCAATTAGATTGCAATATAATTTTGGTTCTGTCGTAACCCCAGGCCCTTTTAAAATAAAACATACATCCACTTTTACCTATTACTCTAGTTGGAATAGATTTAATTAAACTACGTTTTTTCAGTTTTCTTTGTCTGGGGTTATTGTATTTTTAATTTAGAGTGATTTTATTTCATATCATATCTTATCATATGTTATCATGTCTTATCATATCTAATCACATGTTATCATATGTTATCATATGTTATCATATGTTATCATATGTTATCATATCTTATCATATGTTATCATATCTTATCATATTTTATCATATCTTATCATATGCTATCATATCTTATCATATCTTATCCTATGCTGTCATATCTAATCATATGCTATCATATCTTATCATATGTTATCATATCTTATCATACCTCATCATATCTTATCATACCTCATCATATCTTATCATACCTCATCATATCCTATTATACCTTATCATATCCTATCATATCTTATCATGTCGTATCATACCATGCTATATCATATGATACAGTGTCATATCGTACCAAAATTATTGTATTTTAAATTTAGAATGATTTTGTTTTATATTATATCTTATCAAACCTTATCATATCTTATCATTCCATATCATACCCTACAATATCATATGATATCGTATCACATCGTACCATATCTTAACATATTATATCGTATTTATGCTACTCCAATTCCTTTTTATTCAATGCAATTAAATTTATTTTTATCAGTTGTAATTTTTTTTTTTTTACGTGATGTGGGTCAGTCATTCGAAACATAAAATTAATGATATTATTTTAACAGAAGTACTCGTTACAAAAAAAAAACAGTGCACATAAAATTTCCTTTCTGTACCCCCAAAGTAAACTCGATAACAAGATAGGAAAAAAAAGAGAATATGCGTTATTAATTGGATAATAATATTCGTTGTGCCGTATCAGTTAATTCGATTTTGTGGGCGGGACAAACGAGTGATTTTTTTTAAATACTCGCCTATCCGCACTTCTGAGATATTAGGAGTATTATATTATTGTCATTAATACGACGGTAATTGTTTCCATAACGTTTATTGGCACAATTAATATAATTATCGATCAGAACACACAGGTAAGGTTACAACTTTATTAATCAACAGCGAGGTACTCACGTTAACACAGATGTCTGACAATTACAACTCTCAGGCCGCGGTCGTTTTGACCCGCCGCACGCGACCGACAGCGGCCCGTCGCCCGCGGCGTTTGAATGGTGTGTTCGGGAATGCTCGGGAGTGGTCGCTTTCGCCCGCCGCGTGCGGCGTCCCCCCGCCGCCGGCGACTGCCGCCCGCTGGCCGCCGCGTCTTTAGTCATTTTGGAGCATTGCGGCGGGTAGACGCTGGCTCAATATGGAGAAATTTACCAAAGAAAAAGACGAACTTTTGATCGAGTTAGTCAAATGCAACAATATTTTGTACGATGCACAGGACAAAAACTTTAAAAACAACAATTTGAAACATAAAGTGTGGGAGAGTATCAGTGAAACTCTAAATATTCCAAGTAAGTATATTTAATAAAATTATTATTCATATTATGAATTATTATTGCCATGACAAACTTCCTTGAGGACTACAAACATATTCTTTCAATTCATCTCTCAAATTAGCCGCTGCAGCGACTACTGCTCCTCCAGCTCGTCTGAGTGGAATCAAATTCTCTGTAGGCAGTGAGTTTGTGCCTTCAGTGTATGCACTGTAACTCCTTTTATTTTCTATTAGCATATTGTGTAGGCAACAACATGCCATTATTACGTGATCCACTGTACTTGTATCCAAGTTTATAGGTGTGTAAAAAATCCTAAATACATTAGACAGAATGCCGAAAGCACTTTCAACTGTCCTTCTTGCTCGACTGAGACGATAGTTATACTGCCTTTTTTTCGTATCTGATTCACTTTGATTATTTGGATATGGTTTCATAAGACGAGGTAAAAGTTTGAATCCTCCGTCGCCTATCAAAAAGTGTGGGAAAAAAACATCGGTTCTAGGTAGATTGCAATCATCGGGAAATGGAAATGTTCCATTGTCAATCTGTTCACCAATGTTGGATTTTGAAAATATTCCGCTATCGCTTTCTTTTCCATATGATCCAATGTCAACACATAAAAATTTACAGTCAGCGTCAACAATCGCCAAAAGGACTACAGAAAAAAACTGTTTATAGTTGTGGAATAAGGATCCAGAATTTGGCGGGCACCTTACTCGGCAGTGTTTACCGTCAATCGCACCGGCAGTATTAGGAAAATTCCACTTTTCTAAAAACTGTTTAGCAACGATTTCTAGCTTTTCTTTTGTTAATTGTGGTAAATACATTGGCAGTAAACTAGCGGCAATTGATTTTACCGTAGCTTTAAGTATCGGTGACAGATAGTTATGACAAATTCGGAATTGAAATGCCAGAGATCGTAGACTTTCCCCGGTTGCCAAATACCTGAAACAAAATTAAGTTTTACATATTAAGCAGCATTCTGTACTTCACGAGCAAATATTTTAATTGTAAAATAAAATAAATTATTTTTAGTTGCAGATTGTAAAAAGCGTTGGAAGCATTTTCGAGATCACTTTGCGAAGAAAAAGAAAAATGATTCCAGTACAGGGCAAGCAAGAAACTCTAAGAATAATTGGGAATACATGACGCAATTATCTTTTCTATCAAACACTCCCTCGAAGAGATCCACTCTCACAAATGTATTTGGTGAATCTACGCAGGAAACATTAAACCCGGAATTTTCCGAAAATAATACCTTGGGATCGGGTGAGACAACAAATGACGTAGAGGTACTAGAGAGTGACATAACCCACCATGCCAATGAGAGTGATACAACCCACCATGCCAATGAGAGTGATACAACCCACCATGCCAATGAGAGTGACATAGCCAGCGGTGCCAAAGAGAGTAATATAGCCCGCCATGCCAGAAAGAAGAAAAAAAATAATTCCGATACTGCAATTATGAATTTTCTGACAAAACGTGACGAACGTAGGAACCAAATATACGATAAATTAATAAATACGCCTGAAGAAAATCCGACAAAAAAATTTTTCGAATCTATGGGAGAAATGGTCTCGAAATTTCCTCCTGATCTTATTGCTGAAACTCGACTGAAGGTATGTCAAGTGGTGACAGAGATGGAGTTAAAAATGCACCAGAGAGCATCGAATACCCCAATGCCCTTTGGAGACTACTCTGAAGACTCCCCTTGGTATTTACCAATGTCATAGGTGTCTGTAATTATTCGCCTATTTATAAACAGATTGAGTATTTTTATAAGAGTATTTTCCTAGTGTGCCATACAAAAGAATTAGGTACAATAATTTGGTAAAGGTAATTACTAATTAAGAAACTTAATTATTGTAATAAGTCATAATAAATGTGATATTTGACTGTAATTTATTTAGTGATTCTTCTTTATAACGCGGTTAGCGTGTAATTTTAGTTATAAGTAAATTCGACTGATTAATTAATAACTATCTATCATAATAAGATTTATAAGCAAATTTTAAATATTACCTATTCTTAATAGGTTAATGCTGTGATTGTTTTTAATTATAACTAAAAGTTATTAAAAAAATCGAAAGTGGCACCGGTCTCACTTTAATAACGCAATTAACGTCGATTTTTATTGTTATTCATAATAAATGTGATTTTTGGGCTGTAATTATTTTGTGATTCTTCTTTATTAAAATACCGCAAGTAGCGTGTAATTTAAGTTGTTAGTAAATAAGACTGATTAATAACATATTTTGAATGTTATTCACTATTGTTGATTAGTTAATGAGTGTTTCTAATTATTACGTCTCAAGAAGAGCTGTTTTTAAGTTTTTCCAATTTGATTGATTATTTTTCAATTTTATTTATGTGGTTAGCAACACATGTTACAATTGTTTAAACAATAAATACATAATAAACAGTTTTAAATGGGTTTTATTCACTTACCTCAGGGTAAACGCCAATTTTTCCGCAGCTGAAATAGGATTTGGATGGATGTTAGTTGGTGAAATCGTCAAACTTTTTTCAATCAACCTTAGTACTGTCGAAAACTCCGCTCGCGATAGTCGAAAATATTCCACAAATTTCAGTTCATTATCAATTAAATGCCTAGTCACCAAAATATTGTAGGCACCCTCCGTTTGTCTAGCTTTAAATATATTGTTCTTCTTTTTCTTCTTTAATATTGTTAAAATATCTTCATCCTCTTCCTCATTGAGCAACAAATATGCTAGAGTTTTTTCCATCGTGACTACACACGTCCTTTCACAAACAAAAACCCTCGTAAACTGCCGCGACTGGCCGCCGCGGCTGCGTTCTCAAAACGACCACACACCCGCTGTCGGCCGCGTCCAGCGTCTTCAATCAGGCGCCACACGCCACACGCCGCGGGCGGCGGGCGGTCAAAACGACCGTGGCCTCAATAAATTCCAAATGTCAACAAGCTCCACAACGTAATCACCAGTGACGGAACGACCACACTCTTCAACTCTCAACACAGGAATGCCCAACGGTCGTTTAGCCACTCAAGGTGGGGTAACCGGTCACGTGTCAGTCACGTGATCGGTCGTTACAAATACTTGAATTTTACATTATAAATCTAATTAATCTAATAAATGCATTGTGATTTCAATTATTTATATATAAATTACATTGTATCCTAACAATTCCTTTTTCGAAATATGACGCTTTAAATACTTGCATATTTAGCCAATGAATTGGAGCTAACTACAAACTATTTTGAAGCTAATTGGTTAAAACATAACATAAGTAATAAATTGGATTCCATCTTAATCATATATTAAACAAGTATTAAATATACATGTACCTATATCAAGAAAAAAAAACGATTTTCCTTAATATTTTTACACGACTGACATTTTGAGGTTTTTTTCAATGGCAATCGTTCGTTCAAAAATCATAAACACCAGAAATGGCTGTTTAGGGGTTTCCAAAGTCAATAAAAAAAAAGTTTAGAGGTTGTATCCATGGCATGCACAAAAGTGGTCCATACACAAGCACTGAAAATGGCGACTATCCTTTATTCTTGAACACCGTGAGTGTGGCTGTTTACGGGTTTCCAACGTCAATTAAAAAAATTTTACTTTAGTCCCTAGAGATTAATAAAGAGTTTTAGTCCCGATATGCAGGGATTAAAATAACATTTTAAGAGCATGAGAAGTGAAAACAAATAACTATTAAATATAGTCTGACAAACCGATTTATAATTTTAAAAACTTTCGCGTGAAGTGTTAACTTTAAACATCTAGATTAACCCGCGACATCGAGACGTCGCAACAAAACCGTTAGTATACGATAAACCCTCTTAGTTCAAAAAACGTACTCCACAAGTCAATACACGTACATCGTCGATACGAGCACAACATAGTTTAAAAAATGTGATCAATAAACGCAAACCATAAACACCCTGTAGTAATTATCAGTTGCGTATTCACGATGGCCGATGACGGGCCAAAGGGGACACAGATAAGCGCTATGCCACCATAAAAAGTATGGTGGCCCATAGAGAACTTCATTCGGTCGTCGCTGTTCCAAGGGTTGTCTTCGCAAGGCAGGTATGTTTCCGTTTCCTTACTAAAATTTTTCAGATTTTTCTCATTATAATATTACATTTAAAATAACGTGTTACAGCTTTTTCACTTTTAGGGACACCCAAGTTAAGTAAAGTTAAAAAAGAATCTTGCATTTGGTGTTAATTTTATACACTCCAAGCGATATTTTAATATAAAACACCAATCTAGTTTAAATTCCAAAAGATATCGAACTTAACTGTCGTTACCAACCTGACTGCAATTAAAGTTTCTGATTGGGTGTCAATAAAATGAAAATACGCTAAATTTTCTTTTAAAATTAATAATATATTTTTTATTTGATGTAAGTACGATGAAATTATATAAGTCTGATTCCAAACTGTAGGTACCTAATACGATAATAGACCTACTTTTACCAAATTTTGTGAATTTTGAGGGCAGAACTTCTGGTCAAAAGGAATAACACACTATTTTGTTTAATTTATTATAATAAACTGTTTTTGAAGAAAAATACTTACCTACTTACAGGACTTACATTAAAAACAAATTGCATTTACATTCATGAGACGTGTAAAATATGGCTTTAGGAAGTAAAACTGATGTACCTAATCAAATAACTTCGAAAAGGTCCTTTCCGAAGGTATCCAAAAAAATAAACTAAAAATTTTTCGTTGCAGCAAAATGGTGAAACTAACTCCCGAGCAAATCCAGTTCTACAAGGACAATGGGTACATCAAGGTATCCGGGATCTTCACTGAGGAGGAGCTAAATACACTCTCCAAGGAGTACGACCGGCTTTTCTTCCTGAAGAACAACCCTGGCATGGAGGCGGCCTGGCTGGGCTCGGCCATGAACCAGGCTACTAGTGGCGAGAATTACTCGGTAAGTAAAGCATATAAATATGATTACGGGATGATGTTGTTGCCTTGGAGTATGGGTCGGCTCATTGTCTGGGATGCTACGTGTGTAGATACTCTGGCGCCGTCTCATATTCCAAGCACCATATACGTTAGTGCTGGCGCGGCGGCATCTTCGGCTGAACACCTCAAGCGTCGCAAATGTGCTGCCCTCGGTAGCAGTTACATTGGTCGGAGGCGTTCGGGATTGAAACTGTGGGGCCGTGGGGGCAAAGTGCGCGTTGCCTTTAAAAGGACATTTCCAAGCGCCTTATAGAGGCGTCGGGTGACCAGAGGGCTGACCAGTGTTTCGCGCAAAGACAGCATAGCAGTCTAGCGCGGCAATACGACCACTGCGACCAGCCTTCTGGGCACTCTACCTCCCCAGCAGGATCTGGGGCAAATTTTTTGTTTATAATTTACGTTTAAGGTCTATTTTACTATGATGTATTATTTCTTGTGTTTTTTTAATACCTATAACAATTGTAATACTAAAGTAATAACAACCAAAAAAAATACCCAGTTCACCATCGACCGAGGTGATCCATCGATCGAACCCGACTTATAACAGCTTTCGCGGATGAAGCCTAGACTCAACTCGTGTCCGGAACGTTGCGTAGGATTCAATATTATTCTTTTTGTAGAGTATTTTACTCGTACTATATGACTCGAATGAGTCCGTAAACTCAGCTCGTTCTAGAGTGAATACTTTCGGTCCAAAAAACAGAGTTCGGAATTGGTAGCATAGAAGACATAACAAATAGTCTCTAGATTGAAGAGGGTATAATTTCGATGGCTATAATCCAGCAGCAATTGTCCAATTTTCCAGGTCCACTCCATCCACAACCTGCAGTATCACAGCGCCATCTTCGCCAACGCGCTACATAACGAGAACCTGCTGGACACGCTGGAAGGCGTCATGGGCACTGAGGACATACTCCTGCATCACACCAAGGCGCATTATAAGCCGCCGAAAGTTGGAGCCCCTTATCTTATGCACCAGGTAAGTTCCTCGATTTAGACCGTATGACCTGCCGCCGCATTATAAATGGGTAGCCTTACCAAGAGTTGGAAAGTAAAGGATGCGTTAGATTTTACTCGATACGTAATACATTATTTCAATCTGTTGGATGTGCCAAAGGCATGAGGATAGATCAAACTGTTAGGTACTAGTACCTATACCTATCTGTATTCAGCATTGTGTAATCTTAATCTATTATAGAAACAAATCTTAAGGTGCGTTCAAACCAAAAAAAGCATTCGCTGTTTTATCCCCCGTTCTACGAAATCAACCAATCACATTTTGTGTAACGATCGAATTTCATAGAGTCCCGGATTAGAATAGCGAATGCTCTTTTGGTTTGAATGCACCTTTAGGCAGTGCCCCGACAAGTCGAGCAAACCAAAAGCACATCCTTTACTTACCATCCGTTTCTAGAGACCATTCAGGCAATTTCCAACCTAAACTATGTATTTAGCAGCAAACGCATGTACATCAACATTCTTAATTGACAAAAATTAGACCCTATGCCATTATAATAAGGTTTACATATGGTCAGCTAATGATGTGTGGAACAGAATAACATCCGCGATAGTAAAAGGTCACGATAACAAGATCAATGTTAAATAATTGTCGACAAATTATTAAGTAATCACAAACAAATAGAGATGATAGTTTTAATTTGGTCTGATGTAATTAAAACACAACAAAAGCTGTGTAATTTGATTACTAATTATCTACATAAACAAGGATATAATTAATCATTCATATAAAATGCCTATTAAATCAGAATTCATCAAAAGATTTTGTACAAACAAAATAGAAAATTGGACTCCGAGCAGGTAGAAATAGGTATTCCAAGGTATCCAAAGTCTTGATTCAAAAGAACACTGTCCAAGAAAGCCCGACTTGCAATCGAGCTAC
Organism: Thaumatotibia leucotreta; assembly: GCA_025490895.1. Lineage (NCBI taxonomy): Eukaryota > Metazoa > Arthropoda > Insecta > Lepidoptera > Tortricidae > Thaumatotibia > Thaumatotibia leucotreta. Next base: position 142,990 of record JALPQI010000930.1, on the reverse strand, counting down.
GTTGTCATTTAACGACATTCGGATTCCGCAAATCATTTTCAATTTCGATTTTTGCTTTAATTGACGAGGCGTGATGGCGTGAACCGTGAACTGCAGGAGCTGGTTTTTTGACGATGCAGCAATCGCGGTTTGTATCTAAACGTGACGCTCATATCAATAATTCGTGAAGCCACAGTAAATGTTAAAGGGTCATCATTGTCATCAATGTGCTTACATCACCTGGCCTCCCGTATCATAGTTCCAGTCGTGCCATCTACAACAAACACGTAGGTATACCATACAATAAATGTTCTGCTGCTGTCTATGTAACGTATCTAAATGAACAGAAATCAACAAATCGCCAACTCTTTTCTTTGCGATTCTTTACCCAAACGCAGTATGAACTTTATCCGATGGTTCTCGAGTTGGTACACGAGAATCATTTATTTGAAACAAATCCTCTTTCGTATACGGACCTTTTGCAGGCCTAGCGATCACGGGTGACTGAAGACTAATCTACAGGGATTACCAATTAAATTATCACCAATTTTCAATCTTCTCCAGGACTACCATTACTTCCCGTTCAAGAAGGACTCCATGGTGGCGGCATTCATCCACATTGACAAGGCAGACCCTGAGAACGGAGGTCTCTGCATCTACCCTGGCTCACACAAACTCGGTCCACTCGAAGACTTTGGCTCCGTTGAGAAGGGAGACGCTTACCATTACATGGACCCTGTAAGTTTTTAAGTCGTTGATCGTAATACGTTTGTAGGTCAATAAAGACAAATTCGGTAGATCTTTTGTAGCATGCATCGCATGAGATGATTGGCATGTTATTGTTACCAAGCGTTAATTCTGAACGTAAATCATAGGACGGTATTTATCGGTAGATACGTTTTGATCCTATCCAATCCTTACGGTTAATAGGCATTCTCTCATTTAATTTGCTCAACATCTCATCCCAAAAGGATTCATTCATTTCAAGAGAATCTCTTTTATTGTTATTGCCGTCACCACGTAGCAAATATTGATATCATTGTCAGATTCATATTGAGACACTATTCATCCTGGCTCAACCTAAGTGTAAGGCTTGAGTCCCCCAGTCCCCCAGTCCCCCACTCAAGCCGTAGTACCCCACTCAAGTGTAAGGCTTGAGTGGGGGCGTGCAACGTGACGTCCAGTGTTCAAGGAATTTGGACAGCCCCCACTCAGGCCACGCGCATACGTATGAGTAACATAGACGCCTCGTCGCACTACCCACTCAGTTCGTCCACTCAGTTTGTCCTTCGTCAGTCCATCACAGCACTAACCAAATCTCCCATTCCAGAAACAGTACCCCATCGAGAAAGCCACCCCCGTAATCGCAGAACGCGGCGACGTAGTCATCTTCTCGTACCTAACACTGCACGGGAGCTACCGCAACCTGTCCGAGCGTCCTCGCCGCATGTACCTCATCCAGCTGATGTCAGCCCACGACGAGCCCGTGAGCGACGTGCACAAGAGCCTGGGGCAGGGCTGGGTGCTGCGCGGCAAGAACGACTACAAGCGGGCCACCATGGTGGAGCGGTTCCTGCACTGATCCTCATTTGTCCGTATGATCTTTGTTAAATGCTGGAGCAGTTCTTATTGATCTATTGCTACTCGGACGTTTTTGTACAGTTATTGTTAAGGATTTAAGATTAAACTGACTTTAAAACCTAAAGCGTGTTCTATAGCCTCATCTTCCCACACACAAACCTTAGTAAACCAATTGTCATCTTTAGCAAATCACCGGAACAAGAACAAGGCTAGCGAAAAGTCAAATCAGGCGGATAATGAATGTTATCGACAGTGGAAATGTCCGACGGTATTGGCAGCAATCTTTTGGTAGCAACAAAATCTTACACATGGGTCGTTGACGTGAAGAGACACAGGTGCTCTAAGCACAATATTAGCTACAAAAAAAGAACTATCCCAGCGTCACGGATGTACCTCATCCAGCTGATGTCTGACCTCTCTGGAAGATTGTATTTTAACTGAAGCCAGGTCAAAAACACAATATTACCTACAAAACTAAACCAGCCCGAGCGTCTGCGCCGCATGTACCTCATCCAGCTGATGTCCGACCTCTCTTGAAGATTGTATTTTAACTGAAGCAAGGTCAAAAACACAATATTACCTACAAAACTAAACCAGTCCTCGCCACATGTACCTCATCCAGCTGATGTCAGCCCACGACGAGCCCGTGAGCGACGTGCACAAGAGCCTGGGGCAGGGCTGGGTGCTGCGCGGCAAGAACGACTACAAGCGGGCCACCATGGCCGAGCGGTTCCTGCACTGATCCTCATTTGTCCGTATGATCTTTGTTAAATGCCGGAACAGTTCTTATTGGTCTATTGCTACTCTGACGTTTTTGTACAGTTATTGTTAAGGATTTAAGATTAAACTGACTTTAAAACCTAACGCGTGTTCTATAGCCCCATCTGCCCACACACAAATCTAAGTAAACCAATTGGCATGTTTACAAATCACCGGAACAAGAACAAGACTAGCGAAAAGTCAAATCAGATATCTTCTTAGTAGTCTGTGGATCAGATGGATGATAAATGTTATCGACAGTGGAAATGTCCGACGGTATTGGCAGCAATCTTTTGGTAGCAGCTAAATCTTACACATGCGTCGTTGACGTGAAGAGACGCAGTTGCTCTTAACACAATATTAGCTACAAAAAGAAAATCCAGCGAGCGTCCTTGCACCATGTACCTCATCCAGCTGATGTCCGACCTCTCTTGAAAATTGTATTTTAACTGAAGCCACGTCAAAACACGACATAACCTACAAAACTAAACCAGTCCAAGCGTCCGCGCCATATGTACCTCATCCAGCTGATGTCAGCCCACGACGAGCCCGTGAGCGACGTGCACAAGAGCCTGGGGCAGGGCTGGGTGCTGCGCGGCAAGAACGACTACAAGCGGGCCACCATGGCCGAGCGGTTCCTGCACTGATCCTCATTTGTCCGTATGATCTTTGTTAAATGCTGGAGCAGTTCTTATTGGTCTATTGCTACTCTGACGTTTTTGTACAGTTATTGTTAAGGATTTAAGATTAAACTGACTTTAAAACCTAAAGCGTGTTCTATAGCCCCATCTGCCTACACACAAACCTAAGTAAACCAACTGGCAAGTTTTGCAAATCACCGGAACAAGAACAAGACTAGCGAAAAGTCAAATCAAACGAATAATAAATAAATGTCCTAGACACTAAATAAATAAATAAATATTTTTGGACATCTTTACACAAATCGACCTAGTCCCACGGTAAACTCAATTAAGGCTTGTGATGTGGGTACCAGGCGACGATATATATAATAGATATATACATATAGATACTTAAATACATAGACAGCCATGACCAAGGAACAAATATTTGTGATAAACAAATACACAAATAATGCCCTCGCCGGGATTCGAACCCGGAACCTCCAGCTTCGTAGGCAGGGTCACTACCAACTAGGCTACGGAGGCTGACACTGGGACCGGCCGACGGTATTGGTAGCAATCTATTGGTAGCAGCAAAATCTTACACATGCGTCGTTGACGTGAAGAGACGCAGGTGCTCTTAACACAATATTAGCTACAAAAAGAAAATCCAGCGAGCGTCCTTGCAGCATGTACCTCATCCAGCTGATGTCTGATCTCTCTTGAAGATTGTATTTTAACTGAAGCCAAGTCTAAAACACAACATAACCTACAAAACTAAACCTGTCCCAGCGTCCTTGCAGCGTGTACCTCATCCAGCTGATGTCTGACCTCTCTTGAAAATTGTATTTTAACTAAAGCAAGGTCAAAAACACAATATTACCTACAAAACTAAACCAGCCCGAGCGTCCTCGCCGCATGTACCTCATCCAGCTGATGTCAGCCCACGACGAGCCCGTGAGCGACGTGCACAAGAGCCTGGGGCAGGGCTGGGTGCTGCGCGGCAAGAACGACTACAAGCGGGCCACCATGGCCGAGCGGTTCCTGCACTGATCCTCATTTGTCCGTATGATCTTTGTTAAATGCCGGAGCAGTTCTTATTGATCTATTGCTACTCTGATGTTTTTGTACAGTTATTGTTAAGGATTTAAGATTAAACTGACTTTAAAACCTAAAGTGTGTTCTATAGCCCTATCTGCCCACACACAATCCTAAGTAAACTAATTGGCATTTTTCAAATCACCGGAACAAGAACAAGACTAGCGAAAAGTCAAATCACGCGGATGATGAATGGTATAGACAGTGGGAATGTCCGACGATATTCTTTTGGTAGCAGCTAAATCTTACACATGGGTCGTTGACGTAAAGAGACGCAGGTTGTCTAAACACAATAATTAACTACAAAAATAGAACTATCCCAGCGTCCTTCAGCGTGTACCTCATCCAGCTGATGTCTGACCTCTCTTGAAGATTGTATTTTAACTGAAACCAGGTCTAAAACAAAACATAACCTACAAAACTAAACCTGTCCCAGCGTCCGCGCCGCATGTACCTCATCCAGCTAATGTCTGACCTCTCTTGAAGATTGTATTTTAACTGAAGTCAGATCAAAAACACAATATTACCTACAAAACTAAACCAGTCCGAGCGTCCTCGCCGCATGTACCTCATCCAGCTGATGTCAGCCCACGACGAGCCCGTGAGCGACGTGCACAAGAGCCTGGGGCAGGGCTGGGTGCTGCGCGGCAAGAACGACTACAAGCGGGCCACCATGGCCGAGCGGTTCCTGCACTGATCCTCATTTGTCCGTATGATCTTTGTTAAATGCCGGAGCAGTTCTTATTGATCTATTGCTACTCTGACGCTTTGTACAGTTATTGTTATGTTTGTTAAGGATTTAAGATTAAACTGACTTTAAAACCTAAAGTGTGTTCTATAGCCCCATCTGCCCACACACAAACCTAAGTAAACCAATTGGCATGTTTGCAAATCACCGGAACAAGAACAAGACTAGCGAAAAGTCAAATCAAACGAATGATAAATAAATGTCCGTGACACTGGGACCGGCCGACGGTATTGGTAGCAATCTATTGGTAGCAGCTAAATCTTACACACGGGTCGTTGACGTGAAGAGATGCAGGTGCTCTAAACACAATATTAGCTACAAAAATAAAACTCCTCGAGCGTCCTCGCCGCATGGTACATCATCCAGCTGATGTTAAAATACAATTTTCAAGAGAGGTCTCTCTTGAAAATTGTATTTTAACTGAAGCCAGATCAAAAACACAATATTACCTACAAAACTAAACCTGTCCGAGCGTCCTCGCCGCATGTACCTCATCCAGCTGATGTCAGCCCACGACGAGCCCGTGAGCGACGTGCACAAGAGCCTGGGGCAGGGCTGGGTGCTGCGCGGCAAGAACGACTACAAGCGGGCCACCATGGCCGAGCGGTTCCTGCACTGATCCTCATTTGTCCGTATGATCTTTGTTAAATGCCGGAGCAGTTCTTATTGGTCTATAGCTACTCTGACTTTTTGTACAGTTATTGTTAAGGATTTAAGATTAAACTGACTTTAAAACCTAAAGCGTGTTCTATAGCCCCATCTGTCCACACACAAACCTAAGTAAACCAATTGGCATGTTTGCAAATCACTGGAACAAGAACAAGACTAGCGAAAAGTCAAATCAGACGAATGATGAATGTTATCGACAGTGGAAATGTCCGACGGTATTGGCAGCAATCTTACACATGGGTCGTTGACGTGAAGAGACGCAGGTGTTCTAAACACAATATTAACTACAAAAATAGAACTGTCCCAGCGTCCTTGCAGCATGTACCTCATCCAGCTGATGTCTGACCTCTCTTGAAGATTGTATTTTAACTGAAGCAAGGTCAAAAACACAATATTACCTACAAAACTAAACCTGTCCCAGCGTCCTTGCAGCATGTACCTCATCCAGCTGATGTCTGGCCTCTCTTGAAAATTGTATTTTAACTGAAGCCAGATCAAAAACACAATATTACCTACAAAACTAAACCAGTCCGAGCGTCTGCGCCGCATGTACCTCATCCAGCTGATGTCAGCCCACGACGAGCCCGTGAGCGACGTGCACAAGAGCCTGGGGCAGGGCTGGGTGCTGCGCGGCAAGAACGACTACAAGCGGGCCACCATGGCCGAGCGGTTCCTGCACTGATCCTCATTTGTCACCCGTATGATGTTTGTTAAATGCTGGAGCAGTTCTTATTGGTCTATTGCTACTCTGACGTTTTTGTACAGTTATTGTTAAGGATTTAAGATTAAACTGACTTTAAAACCTAAAGCGTGTTCTATAGCCCCATCTGCCCACACACAAACCTAAGTAATAAACCTATTGGCAAGTTTTGCAAATCACCGGAACAAGACTAGCGAAAAGTCAAATCAGACGGATGATGAATGGTATCGACAGTGGGAATGTCCGACGGTATTCTTTTGGTAGCAGCAAAATCTTACACATGGATCGTTGACGTGAAGAGACACAGGTGCTCTAAACACAATATTAGCTACAAAAATAGAACTATCCCAGCGTCCTTGCAGCGTGTACCTCATCCAGCTGATGTCTGACCTCTCTTGAAGATTGTATTTTATCTGAAGCCACGTCAAAACACAACATAACCTACAAAACTAAACCAGTCCGAGCGTCCTCGCCGCATGTACCTCATCCAGCTGATGTCTGACCTCTTTTGAAGATTGTATTTTAACTGAAGCCAGATCAAAAACACAATATTACCTACAAAACTAAACCAGCCCGAGCGTCTGCGCCGCATGTACCTCATCCAGCTGATGTCAGCCCACGACGAGCCCGTGAGCGACGTGCACAAGAGCCTGGGGCAGGGCTGGGTGCTGCGCGGCAAGAACGACTACAAGCGGGCCACCATGGCCGAGCGGTTCCTGCACTGATCCTCATTTGTCACCCGTATGTTTGTTAAATGCTGGAGCAGTTCTTATTGGTCTATTGCTACTCTGACGTTTTTGTACAGTTATTGTTAAGGATTTAAGATTAAACTGACTTTAAAACCTAAAGCGTGTTCTATAGCCCCATCTGCCCACACACAAACCTAAGTAAACCAATTGGCAAGTTTTACAAATCACCGGAACAAGAACAAGACTAGCGAAAAGTCAAATCAAACGAATGTTAAATAAATGTCCTTTGACACTGGGACCGGCCGACGGTATTGGTAGCAGCTAAAAATCTTACACATGGGTCGTTGACGTGAAGAGACGCAGGTGCTCTTAACACAATATTGGCTACAAAAATAGAACTATCCCAGCGTCCTTGCAGCATGTACCTCATCCAGCTGATGTCTGGGTCGCGTTTTATAAAGTTACAATTTACAATTTCGCTGTTTGCCTCTCTTTCTAGCCAATATGTGCGTGCGTTAGAGAGGCAAACAGCGAAATTGTAGATTGTAACTTTATAAAACGCGACCCTGACCTCTCTTAAAGATTGTATTTTAACTGAAGCCAGATCAAAAACACACTATTACCTACAAAACTAAACCTGTCCCAGCGTCCGCGCCGCATGTACCTCATCCAGCTGATGTCTGACCTCTCTTGAAGATTGTATTTTAACTGAAGCCAGATCAAAAACACAATATTACCTACAAAACTAAACCAGTCCGAGCGTCCTCGCCGCATGTACCTCATCCAGCTGATGTCAGCCCACGACGAGCCCGTGAGCGACGTGCACAAGAGCCTGGGGCAGGGCTGGGTGCTGCGCGGCAAGAACGACTACAAGCGGGCCACCATGGTGGAGCGGTTCCTGCACTGATCCTCATTTGTCACCCGTATGATCTTTGTTAAATGCTGGAGCAGTTCTTATTGATCTATTGCTACTCTGACGTTTTTGTACAGTTATTGTTAAGGATTTAAGATTAAACTGACTTTAAAACCTAAAGCGTGTTCTATAGCCCCATCTGCCCACACACAAACCTAGGTAAACCAATTGGCATGTTTTGCAAATCGCCAGAACAAGAACAAGACTAGCAAAAAGTAAAATCAGACGAATGATGAATGTTATCGACAGTGGAAATTTCCGACGGTATTGGCAGCAATCTTTTGGTAGCAGCAAAATCTTACACATGGGTCGTTGACGTGAAGAGACGCAGGTGCTCTAAGCACAATATTAGCTACAAAAATAGAACTATCCCAGCGTCCTTGCAGCATGTACCTCATCCAGCTGATGTCTGACCTCTCTTTAAGTTTGTATTTTAACTGAAGCCAGATCAAAAACACAATATTACCTACAAAAACTAAACCTGTCTCAGCGTCCGCGTCGCATGTACCTCATCCAGCTGATGTCGGCCCACGACGAGCCCGTGAGCGACGTGCACAAGAGCCTGGGGCAGGGCTGGGTGCTGCGCGGCAAGAACGACTACAAGCGGGCCACCATGGCTGAGCGGTTCCTGCACTGATCCTCATTTGTCACACGTATGTTTGTTAAATGCCGGAGCAGTTCTTATTGATCTATTGCTACTCTGACGTTTTTGTACAGTTATTGTTAAGGATTTAAGATTAAACTGACTTTAAAACCTAAAGCGTGTTCTATAGCCCCATCTGCCCACACAAACCTAAGTAAACCAATTGGCATGTTTTGCAAATCGCCGGAACAAGACTAGCGAAAAGTCAAATCAGACGAATGATGAATTTTATCGACAGTAGAAATGTCCGACGGTATTGGCAGTAATCTTACACATAGGTCGTTGACGTGAAGAGACACAGGTGCTCTAAACACAATATTAGCTACAAAAACAGAACTATCCCAGCGTCCTTACAGCATGTACCTCATCCAGCTGATGTCTGGCCTCTCTTGAAGATTGTATTTTAACTAAAGCCAGATCAAAAACACAATATTACCTACAAAACAAAACAGTCCGAGCGTCTGCGCCGCATGTACCTCATCTAGCTGATGTCTGACCTCTCTTAAAGATTGTATTTTAACTGAAGCCAGATCAAAAACACAATATTACCTACAAAACTAAACCAGTCCCAGCGTCCTCGCCGTATGTACCTCATCCAGCTGATGTCGGCCCACGACGAGCCGGTGAGCGACGTGCACAAGAGCCTGGGGCAGGGCTGGGTGCTGCGCGGCAAGAACGACTACAAGCGGGCCACCATGGCCGAGCGGTTCCTGCACTGATCCTCCTTTGTCACCCGTATGATCTTGTGTGCCTGATAACCGGTTCGTGCAGTGTGTTAACTTTTTGTACAGTTAATTCTTTAAGGTCTTTAAGATTAATTTTACTTTAAAACCTAATGCGTATTTTATAGTCCGGCAATCCTACACAAAAGCTTGCTCACGCCTGCAAAAGTCTGCCAAAAATGGAATCAAAAGATGTGTGCACAGTGGAACTCTCCGACAATTCATGAAGTAAAACTGTACGTATGTGTATTACCTGCATTGTACAGTCGCCATCAGATGTATCGAAGCGATCAGATCAGGGTGTTCACAAACATATCCGATATATCTGTAAGATCACAAGTTAACCTTTTGACAGCCACAGTCGGCTATAGACGACAACGGAAAATCGTGCCTACGACGCCAATGACGGCACTTGCCGACAGCCACGCCAATGCAGTAGGAACTCACGCAGGACGCCTTAAAGTTCAATTTCGTTTAAATAATCGCGTACGCATGGCGTCTGGAGCTCATCACATTCCTTCGACGTCTGGCGGTGAAAAGTTTAATCAATGCGCCTGATAATTTATTACTAGCAAATATTCTTCAGTACTAGAACGTCATGAATATTTAATTGTACAAGGAGCATTGCCAATAATGCCAAGCCCCTCGTTATTCCGGTTTAGAACTTTGTTTAGAAAGATAACGTGGTTCACTGCTGTGCCCCGCCCACTGCCACCGAAGTCCGATTCGAGTTTTATATAGTTTAGGTGATATTTGAACGTAAGGACCGATGTGATTACCATGAACTGCCGCCGCGTTATTAACGCGGACTTCAGGTGGTTTATTATGATCACGCGTTTACCGTTTATCGTGCTACACGTCCATTTCGCACTCGGTTACTTGTTAGCCCTTTTCGTCTTGGTGGTCAACTACATATAATGACCACCAAGTATAATTAAAATGGAACCTTAATGTGAATGAAATAGTGTTCATATATGAACGAATGGAGATAGGTACCCGTGACACAAAGAGTTAGGACGTGAGGACCTTAAGACAACAACGACAAACGATTAACCACTGAACCATCATAAGCCCCCGGCCACGACATTGGTCTAAGGCGACCAGCGGCGAGCGAATCCATGAGAGAAATAACATTCATTTATTTAATTTTAGTAAAAGTTCCAGAAGAAAAGATAATATCAACCCACCGGAACCCTTTCTAGACATTTACAAAAAAGGCCCATTTTACCAGTCGATAAAAAATTACAATAAATTAACTACCTAGCCGCATTAAAAACATAAATACATGACCGAATTTATAACAGAGCTAAAAACAATATTATTACATAAAACATACTACTCTGTACAAGAATATATGGAAGATGATAATTTGTAAAATGAACATTTTGCTAATCCTATTCCAAATCACATATGCCTACTTAAGTAACTTAGGTATACTTTTATAACTATAGGAATTGTATGATTGTACCACCTACATTTAATTTTAAGCTAGTTTTAAGTTATAATTGTTAAAATACTATCTTGCTACACCCCAACGGGGTCCATGTGATACGTACGATCGTGTAACATCTAAAATACCATGGTATGCCATAAACATATTATTATCTCCTTTATTTAAATATTCTCTTAGGCTAGGTTGTTATAATATGGTTATAAAAGTAAAATACAATACAACATACAAAAACAATATAAAATATAAACACATTATAAAAACCTAACCTAGGGTGCCGCCGGCAACGGGGCGGGCCGGGCCCAAGCTGCCGATGGTTAAGGTCGCAGAGAGAGGAATTATTATTATTATTGTTCGTCTTTACCATATCTCGGGACCATGGGGTCCCGGACCTTTGGGAGGCATACGTGGGGCCGAAGCCAACAGCGCAGAGGCCTTTTAAGACAAATAATCTAAAAGCAAGGGATACATATTATTGGAGCGGGATGCCGATATGGGTATGAGAGGGAGCACCATACGTTTTCCGCTAAGCCGGTCGCCTACGGCCCGGCCACGACATTGGTCTAATGCCCTGGCCACGACATCGGTCTAAGGCGATTGGCTAAGGCGACCAGCGAATCCATGAGTTGGAGTGGGATGCCGATATGGGAACGAGAGGGAGCACCATACGTTTTCCGCTAAGCCGGTCGCCTTATGCCCTGGCCACGACATTGGTCTAAGGCGACCGCGGCAGCGGCGAGCGGGGCGGCGAAAACGGTCTAATGCCCTGGCCACGACATCGGTCTAAGGCTAACAGCGGCGAGCGAATCCATGAGCGCGAGCGGGATGTCGATATAGGTACGAGAGGGAGCACCATACGTTTTCCGCTAAGCCGGTCGCCTTAGACCGATGTCGTGGCCGCGGCGTAAGCGGTGAGCATGCCACGACAACGGTCTAAGCGCCTAAGCGGTGAGCGAATGGGACGTAATCAAAGGACGCAAAATGTCATTATCAAAAGTGGCCCTTCAGTGTCTCGAAATTATTATGTATAAATTATTTTGTAAGCAATCCTATTTTTTAATATACAATAATATTAAACTTACCGCTGTGATTCGGAAAATGTTCTTTTATTTCTTCCCATAACCGTAGTTTTACATGCCGCAACTTGTGTTGCGAATGCTGTGCCATCCACAAGGCAGGCCTATTTAAAATTTTACTTATAAACGCCTCTGTGTCCAACATCGCGGAGCGAATAAAACAAAATATTTTGATCTTTAAAATTCCGCCCGATACGTGCCGCGGCTAAGACCGTTCGCGCCGCTCGAAGTCGTGGCATGGCTCAAACCGCCAGTGAGTTTAATCTCGCCGCTCGCCGCGCCGCTGGTCGCCTTAGCCGGTCGCGCAAGTAAATTCGCGCGCGATTTAGCCCACAGCGAATTGTCGTGGCATGCTTCTTTAGCGGTCTTGATTTTGTTTAATTCGCTCGCCGCTGGTCGCCTTAGCCAGTCGCCTTAGACCGATGTCGTGGCCAGGGCATCAGACCGATGTCGTGGCCAGGGCATAAGGTGTGGTTGCATGGTAAGCATCTATATTTCTATAGTACCTAACTAAACTGAACTTGATATCCAGACGTATCACATGCGCGTTGCTGGTCCTTTAAAAAGAAAAGAATTCACTGTACTTATGTTACTTATCGAATTTAAAAGGGAAAAAGGGCCGATTTGTTTCATGAGCTCGAAAGAGGTTCCCGGACATCCCGGTCTAAATGTGTGCAAATAAGAGGAATGAGGACACCTTCGGTCATCCATAAATCGCCATAGCAATGTTACAAGTTATTAATTTAATACTAGATATGGATATTACAAGTCGAATGTCGTCTTGTGTTATAAAAACAATTGCCCGGCTATCTTATCTCGTCCAAACTCGAGAGTGACATGTTTTGATTTTAGACGTATTGCGTAAATTACATAAGCGTTGTGTAATTTCAGTAATTTGTAATATATTTTTACCGAAAGCTGCCAAACGTTATATTATTATATACTTGGGTTGCCCTAGCAACAGTAAGTACAGTCGCCATCAGATATATCGGAGCTCCCAGAAAGCTCAATAATATCTGAACATGCACTCTAAAGGTGCATTCAGACCAAACGAGCATTCGCTATTCTATCCCCCACTCTACGAAATCAACGAATCACGTTTTGTGTAACGATCGCATTTCGTAGAGTAGGGGGTTAGAATAGCGAATGCTCGTTTGGTCTGAATGCACCTTAACGCCATAGCCATAGCAACAGAGGCCTGTTCGATATTTGTGACCCTGACCACCCTGGTCACTTGATGGCGACTGTGCCTACTAGAGGTGTGCGCCACGCCGGCGCGGCGGCGCCGCGCCGCGGGACCCACGCCGCCGCCGCCGCCGAAGTTTTCAAAAACCTACGCCGCGACAAAAATTTTACGGAATAAAATCATTTAAATTACGCGCCACGCTGATCATATTGACATTAAACAACAATATGCTTGCGAATATCGACAAGCGGTTCCCTCTGACCCAAAAGATTGTATGCACAGCGTTTCTGGATTACAGATTTTCAGATATTGATACGCACCTACGAAAAAAATACACTACTTGGGCAGAATTCTTTCCAATTGTACAGATTTATTTACAGAATTCCAAGTTTACACATTCCCAATACTACAGATTTACAAACCTACAGAATCCCAATACTTTAATTTTACAACATTACGGTTGCCCATGTCTACAGATTTTCAATATTACTGATTGATTCCTATGTCTACAGATTCCATATTCTCTAGATTTCACGTCTACTGATTCCCAACTGTAATGCTTTTTTCAACACACTTGCTTGAAAGTCATAACGTAGGTCTTATTGAACCGCTTTTAGGCTTATAATCCTAGGTATTACTAGCTGTGTGTTTTTTCATTATATAATATTCTTTGCATCGTCGATCCCACAGTGTCTGAAGACAAAAGTCTTCAATCAGTGCTCCCTACCCGTCATGACGTACGGAGCCGAAACGTGGACACTAACGGTACGGCTGGTCCACAAGTTCAAGGTCGCTCAACGAGCTATGGAAAGGGCAATGCTCGGCGTCTCTTTGCGGGATCGAATCAGAAATTAGGTTATCCGGCAGAGAACCAAAGTGATCGACTTAGCCCACCGTGTTAGCAAGCTGAAGTGGCAGTGGGCTGGCCTTATTATCCGTAGAACCGACTGGCTAAACGAGTTCTTGAGTGCAGATCGCGTCTCGGCAAGCGTAGTGTAGGACGCCCTCAGGCAAGGTGCAGCGACGATTTGCGCAGGATGGCTGGCAGGAGCTTGATGCGAGCAGCCAAAGATCGAAAACGGTGGCGTGAAATTGGGGAGGCCTATATCCAGCAGTAGACTGCGATAGGCTGCTGATGATGATGGATGTTTTTTCATTATTTACGTTAGGCCACCATATGAGGTTTAATGACTGTCTATTAACTGATTCTATTAATTTTAGTGTTTGCAATTGATGATTTTTGTGCTTCTTGAATAAGATTAAGATATTTTTAGAGGAAAAAGGTGGAAGCTTTTAAAAAAATTGGCATTTGAAAAAATTTGCTGTCGCTTTGCACGGCTTAGAAATAGACAACTGCAGCTTCGCCTCATAATACCTACGTAAAATAGGCGAAAACATGGTTTTGTGTTCCCTGATTCCTCCTCCAAAAATAGACCAATTAGTAACAATTCTTTTTTCATAAGCATTTTAAGAAAGGTATTTCTCATGTCGGTATGTTTCCTCTTTTTGGACAGAATACGAAATATTTATTTATGAGTATATTAAACGCATTTAAAATTTGGCTTGCAGTTTTTGTAGGCTTGTAATAATAACGTCAAAGAAAGCAAAATATACAAAAATAGATTTTATATTTTTAAAAAAAATTCGTGTGTTTATACACCGATGTATGACTAGCAGTGTGGGCGATGATGGTACTATAAAGAGGTTGTAAAGCTGGGTACCTGTAGTATTTGAAATCATCATATATAATCTGCAGTACCTATTGGATAATTCGTAGTACTGGGAACCTATAGTATTGGGAATCTGTAGTGTTGGGTATTTGTAGCATTTAAAATTCGTATTATTGGGAATAGGTTTGTACAATCAGGAATGCATACTATTGACAATATTTGAAGTATTATCTCTTATCTGTAGTATCTAGTCAGGCTAGCCAGGGGTACTGATTTTCAATCAAAATGGTCAATGGTTGTTCAATGAGTACACGGGTATGCGACCCCGGCTTCCCGAGCTGTTACTGCCTGTCCTAGTATTCCAAAGCAGTAACATCCTTCTTACCTTCCTTCCCTACCTCACACTTCTCCTCTTCTCAGTTCCTTCTCTTTGACCTGGCGAGATGGGCGTCAAAGCATTGGTTTGCTACCCTTCTAGGTTATGGTTTCGCCGAACAAGAACCCGGAATGAAGTCTCCGTTAGGCGCAAGTAGGGTCCAACCCGAACAAGCGGCAGACTTCTGCAGCTGATCCGGCGCCCTACGTATCGACTTGTCGTTCCTGGGGATTCAGTCGGAAAGGTCGAGAGGGTGGCACAGGTCTTGGGCAACCTTGTGTTTCCTTAATGCGTCCCAGGCGTAGCAGCGTCCGTGGAGAGGGCACTTCACCCGCGTCAGCTTAGCTGAGCGGAAAACAACACGGAAAGTGGCAGTTACCAGTGATAAGCTCGCACATATAGGCGTAAGTGCTTGCGCTAGGGGTCACTTTCGACAGTGGGAGGGTCCATCGCAGACCCACTGATCAGTTACCGCCCGCTTAAACTGGGCAGCCCCCGGTCATTAAGGTACTGATCCGTCTCGGTGCTGTTTGTTCCTGATAGGTGTAGGGAGCACTAACATTAGTTAGGCAACTAGTACCGTTATTTGCTGCACCTGCGTTTAAAGACCAGAATATTAAAACCAAAACTAAACGCTTTTCCATGCGCATAGCGACATGGAATGTCCGTACTATGAGGACAGGCCTCCCCATCACCTACGGAGGTTCAGGAGACTGCACACAAGACCTACGCAAAACTGCAGTAGTTGATAAAGAGCTGGATAGGTTAAACATAGCTATCGCAGCTCTTCAAGAAACAAGACTCCCTGATGAGGGATCCCTCCGTGAGACGAATTACACTTTCTTCTGGAAAGGATTGGCCACTGAATCTGTTCGGCACCATGGTGTCGGTTTTGCAGTACGCAACGATCTTCTGTCTGCCATTGAGATTCCAATAGGTTTCTCGGAACGCCTCATGACAATGCGACTGAATAGTGAAAGTGGCTACATCACGCTTATTAGCGCATACGCTCCTACACTATCGTCATCTCCAGAAGCGAAAGATTCGTTTTACAGTCAGCTTGCAGAGGTAATTAGCAAAGTTAAACCTGGTGATCGTTTGTTTGTTCTGGGCGACTTCAATGCCCGTGTCGGTCAAATGAACTCTGCGTGGCCTGACTGCCTTGGTAACTATGGCATCGGGAACTTAAACGAGAATGGCCAGCGTCTCCTTGAGCTCTGTTCCAATTACCAGCTTTGTGTTACTAACACCTATTTTAAAGGCAAACTCGCTCATAAAGTGTCATGGAGACATCCGCGCTCTGGTCATTGGCATCAGTTAGACCTAGTTCTCACCAGAAAGAAAGATCTACGCGAAACGCTTCACACGCGATCCTTTCATAGCGCTGAATGTGACACAGACCACTCCTTGGTAGCGGCGCGCATTGCTATCTCTCCGAAAAAGATTCACTCCTCCAAGCCAACTGGTAGAAAGAAGATTAATATTTCTAATATCAATTATGACGGATTGATCCAAAAATTCGAAGGCTTAGTAGAAAGAGAGACCGCTGCCTGGGATTTGGAAGCGCCTTTGAGTGAAGAGTGGGACAGAGTCAAAAAACTTTTGACTGATACTGCTGCTAATGCTTTCGGTTACCAGAAAGCGAAGAATCAGGATTGGTTCACCGACAACATCGCTGTGCTTCAGCCTCTACTCGACACAAAACGGCAAGCTGCGTTTAATTTCCGTACCAACCCTTGTCCTGCACACCGTGATAACATGTCAAAAGCCAAGGCGGACCTGCAGCGTGCCGCACGGCGATGTGCTAACGCTTACTGGACCGAATTGTGTCAAAATATGCAAGCGTGTGCAGATATTGGGAATTTCGGAGGTCTTTACGCAGGAATAAAGCGTGCCATTGGTCCGACACCTAAAATGATGGCCCCTCTAAAAGAAGTTGATGGATCTTTTATCCCCGATCGTAAACGTCAACTTGAACGCTGGGTAGAACACTACACCGGACTCTACTCACTACCAGTCGATATACAACCTGAAGCCGTGCATCTAATGCCAAAACTGGACACTTGGAGTGAGTTAGACGAACCACCATCATTAGAGGATTTTCAAAGAGCCACCAAGCAATTGAAACAGGGGAAAAGTGCAGGAGGAGATGGTACGTATCCTGAAGTAATCAAACTAAAGTGCGTAGGGCCTTTATTGCATCGTTTGATATGTAAGTGCTGGGATGCTGGATGCGTACCACAGGAGTGGCGCGATGCCAATATTGTCACCTTATATAAAGGGAAGGGAGACCGCGGCGACTGCAACAATTACCGTGGAATATCTCTATTGAGCATTGTCGGGAAGTTGTTTGGACGCGTGATTCTGAGTAAGCTCCAGAAACTCGCAGACCGGGTTTATCCAGAGGCACAATGTGGTTTTCGCTCCCAGCGCTCCACGACGGATATGATATTTACACTTCGCCAAGTTCAAGAAAAGTGTAGAGAACAGAAAACACCTCTGTTTGTCGCGTTCGTCGACCTCAACAAGGCCTTCGACACCGTCAGTAGACACGGACTGTACACAGCTCTTGATCGTATTGGCTGCCCTCCAAAACTGTTAGATTTAATTAAATCTTTTCATGAGGGTATGATGGGCTCCGTCATCTTCGATGGCGATTCTTCTGAGTCTTTCGAGGTAAGGCGAGGTGTGCGACAGGGCTGCGTGCTGGCTCCTACCCTGTTTGGCATCTTTTTCTCGCTCTTATTAAAAGTAGCTTTCGGCGAGTGCAGGCAGGGTATCCATCTACATACAAGGCGTGACGGGAAATTGTATAATATACTATCTCTCCTGAAATCCAAGCGTAATCGCGAAGATATTTACATAGACAGCCTAATGTTTGCAGACGACGCGGCTTTTGTTGCAAGCTCATCACTCGTCCTACAGATTATGGTTGACAAATTTGCGCATGCGTGTTCTCTTTTTTCCATGAGCATCAATACAAAGAAGACCGTTGTATTGGCTCAAGGGTGCCCTGTCCCCCCGCAAATAACTATAAATGGAAACTCTTTAGAGGTAGTCGACCAGTTTTGCTATTTGGGGTCGACTTTGTCGAACAATCTATCGCTTGAAGCGGAGATCAATATTCGTATCGGCAAAGCGGCCACCATGTTTGGCAAGCTCCGTACAAGAGTATGGGACAACAAACACCTTACGATCAAAACTAAGATGACCGTGTTCTCCACATGCATCTTGAGCATACTCTTGTACGGATCGGAATCGTGGACATCTTACGCAAAACAGGAGCGTCGACTAAACTCTTATTACATGCGTTGTCTTCGCTGTATTCTCGGCATATCGTGGGCAGATAGAGTCACTAATGAAAGGGCGCTGAGTATCGCTCAGTTGCCCAGCCTCAGCGCGCTGCTTAAGCAGAGAAGATTACGTTGGCTGGGGCACGTCCACCGTATGCCCACAACACGACTGCCACGTCATGTGTTACTTGGTGCTATTGCAGATGCAAAGCGAGATGTTGGAAGACCACTGCTGCGCTTCAAAGATTGCGCCAAGCGAGACATGGCTGCGTTTGGAATAGACTACAACAGCTGGGAAACACTTGCTGAAAACAGAGACAAGTGGCGCGACCTTGTAAAGAAAGGTCGTGCGTTACACGACCAAAGCTGGTTTGATGTCTTGACCGACAGGAGAACTAAGAGACATGAAAATACGTCTTTACCATCTTCAGAACAGTTCTCCTGTCGATTTTGCCAAAAACTGTGTCGTTCCCGCATTGGCTTGTTTAGCCATGAGAGAACATGCAGATCTCGAAGTGATGCTGCTTAAATCGTCTGTAAAGACGCAAAGGCCAATGATGATGTAGTATCAGGAATCTTTAGTATTGGGAATCTGTAGACGACTCGATCCAGGCCTACTACCGCGTTTTTCGCGGTAGGGCCGCTGTGCGAGTTAATAAAATATTTTTCGTACACGATAATAATTATGACAATTTCCGCATAAAATGCAATCTATAACTTTGTTTCATGTTTATTTTTTTAATAATAAACTTGTCCTAAACAATATCTAAGTTTTTAATATCTTCTCATCCTTATATGTATGAACGTACAGGGCAACAATTTGACCTTGACGCCGGCGTGGCGCCGCCACGCCGGCAAAATTTTGCGGCGCGCCGCCGCCGGCGATTTCTATGCCGGCGCACACCTCTAGTGCCTACTAATCAATTTCCTTGACTGTTTATGTTAGGTACCAAGTGTTTGCAAATTATCTTAGCATGACCTTATTTTTAGGCGAATGAGTAATATACAGTATACAGTCAAAGGCAAAATAACAGATATCCATATGAAAAATGCTCTTAAATACCCATGTCCGAGTGCACTTTAATTCTGTGTAATAAGAACGACTAACATATTTATGAGAGAATTCTTTCGATACATATTCTTACACTTGACTGTAAATCTAATGGAAACCATTTTGATACTATGATATATAGGAATCTACAAAAAAAAATCCGAGCGTACCCCTTTTGATAGGCTGAAGCCGGTTAAAACGAGTAAATCTGCATACTTCACATAGGTATACTAATAAACATGATGCAAAATGTAACAGCCACAAGAATAACTGTTTACCCAACTCCACTGATATCGAAACTTCGTCAGTACCGCGTCGTCAGCTGACCGCGATCGACGCGCTCACTTTTTTTATTTCACCAGGCGTTTTTCCGTTCGTTTACCGGCGTTTTTCAAGTGTTTAACCATGACGCAACAAGGACCCGCTTTTGACGTGAATGCTATGACGTTGACGCGTTGGGTGCTGGCTCAGCAGAGAACGGCTCCGGAGGCCACGGGGGATTTAACGCAGCTGCTGAATTCCATTCAGACGGCGGTCAAGGCTATACAGTCTGCTGTACGGAAAGCCGGTATCGCTAAGTTGTTAGTATTTTCTTTGATAAGGAGTTCAGTTGTTGTTTTTAGCTTTTGTGAGCTGTCCCGTCAGGATGATTTGTGTTTATAGTTGCCGATTTCTAAGAATGAACTTTTGACAGTTATTAATCCTTATTAATATGAGGGTAAGACTCATAATTTTTCGATAGTCTTAAACGTCATATATATAAGCAGAGATTATTTAGTTTAAGTAGATATATCAGCACCATACATTAAAATGCATCCACCTGAAATGTCGTCACTACTAGACGGCGCCACGGTTGTTCGTGAGCATGGCATACAGATGGCTCTGAAACAGTATATACACTACCTTTGTTGTTCGTCCATTGGCACAGATGGCTCTGAAACAGTATACACTACCTTGCCACGAACGAAACGCATGATCAGTAACACATAGCATATTTTGCCGTACCACGATATAGGGAGGTTGGTAATGTGGTTCATGCGTTCGGCTGTGAAACAGAGGTACCAGGTTCAAATCCTAACTATACGCGCTGAAAATGTTCTTTTATTTCTTTTTTTTCAAACTTTGTTTTTTTATTTTTTTGTTGCGCATAATCTTTGATTTTGTAAAAACAGTGTTTTACAAGGTGCAAACGGGCGGGTTTTTATTTTGTTGTCGTTTTATAAAATTTTCCATATATGGACTTTTATACATTTTTTCTAATCAGAATCACGAGCTCTTTCGTTTCGTTTTATAGTTATACAAAGTGATCATAGATCCGATAGATACATACGTATACATACAGGGTGTTACATACATAATTATACAGGGTGAAAATGAGTATACAGACGAACTTGAAGCGTGAAGAGTGTACCTAGTTATTCCTGACAGAGTTGGGTTATACTCGTTTCTGA
Source organism: Thaumatotibia leucotreta (assembly GCA_025490895.1). Classification (NCBI taxonomy): domain Eukaryota; kingdom Metazoa; phylum Arthropoda; class Insecta; order Lepidoptera; family Tortricidae; genus Thaumatotibia; species Thaumatotibia leucotreta. The sequence continues at coordinate 122,316 of JALPQI010000930.1, read as the reverse complement.
CTAATTCGCATACGTTGAATACAATTTTCGGGTCCATTATGAGATCCAAGATGGCAGCAACTTATTTTTGCAATTTTCATCATTATACTCGTTTCTGACTAATTCGCATACGTTGAATACAATTTTCGGGTCCATTATGAGATCCAAGATGGCGGCAACTTATTTTTGCATTTTTCATCATTATACTCGTTTCTGACTAATTCGCATACGTGGAATACGATTTCCTGGTCCATTCTAAAATCCAAGATGGCGGGAATTTTTTTTTTAATTTTCATCTTTATACTCGTTTCTGACTAATTCGCATGCATGGAATACGATTTTCGGGTCCATTCTAAGATTCAAGATGGCGGGAACTTTTTATTTTGCAATTTTCATCATTATACTCGTTTCCGACTAATTCGCATACGTGGAATACGATTTCCGGGTCCATTCTAAAATCCAAGATGGCGGGAACTTTTTTTTTGCAATTTCCATCATTATACTCGTTTTCGACTAATTCGCATACGTGGAATACGATTTCCGGGTCCATTCTAAAATCCAAGATGGCGGGAACTTTTTTTTGCAATTTTCATCATTATACTCGTTTCCGACTAAATCGCATACGTGTAATACGATTTCCTGGTCCATTCTAAAATCCAGGATGGCGGGAACTTTTTTTTAAATTTTCATCTTTATACTCGTTTCTGACTAATTCGCATGAGTGGAATACGATTTTCGGGTCCATTCTAAGATTCAAGATGGCGGGAACTTTTTTTTGCGATTTTCATCATTATACTCGTTTCTGACTAATTCGCATACGTGGAATATCTTTTTTGGTTCCATTCTAAGACCCAAGATGGCGGGAACTTTTTTTTTGCAATTTTCATCATTATACTCGTTTCCGACGAATTCGCATAAGTGGAATACGATTTCCGAGACCATTCTAAAATCCAAGATGGCGGGAACTTTTTTTTGCAAATTTCATCATTATACTCGTTTCTTACTAATTGGCATACGTGGAATATCAGTTTTGGGTCCATTCTAAGAGCCAAGATGGCGGCTGCTTTTTTGTAATTTTCATCATTATACTCGTTTCTGACTAATTCGCATACGTGCAATACGATTTCCGGGTCCATTCTGAGATCCAAAATGGCGGGAACATTTTTCTTACAATTTTCATCATTATACTCATTTCTGACTAATTCGCATACGTTGAATACAATTTTCGGGTCCATTATGAGATCCAAGATGGAGGCAACTTTTTTTTAAATTTTCATCTTTACACTCGTTTCTGACTAATTCGCATGCGTGGAATACGATTTTCGGGTCCATTCTAAGATTCAAGATGGCGGGAACTTTTTATTTTGCAATTTTCATCATTATACTCGTTTCCGACTAATTCGCATACGTGGAATACGATTTCCGGGTCCATTTTAAAATCCAAGATGGCGGGAACTTTTTTTTTTGCAATTTTCATCATTATACTCGTTTCAGACTAATTCGCATACGTGGAATACGATTTCCGAGTCCATTCTGAAATCCAAGATGGCGGGACCTTTTTTTTGCAATTTTCATCATTATACTCGTTTCTGAATAATTTGCATACGTGGAATATCTTTTTTAACTTCCATTCTAAGATCCAAGATAGCGGGAACTTTTTTTTAAATTTTCATCTTTATACTCGTTTCTGACTAAGGGATCATCCATTAATTACGTCACACCTCAAGGGGGAGGGGAGGGGGTCTACAATATGTGACATATCGTGACGGGGGGGAGGGTGGAGTTCTATGTTTGTGACGTCACAATCCTCACATACATGAACACATGAACATAAAAGAATAGGAAGTCTAAAATCCTTGGACGGAGGAAGAATAGGTACGTTAATTTTTCGAATGCTTTTAAGCAATCCTAATAAAAAGTTACTTAAAAAGTGATGTTGTCATTTTTACCTTCTTAAACAAAAATCTACATGTGACGTCACACTAAGGGGGGCGGGTGTAGTTAATTATGACGAAGTGTGACAAGGGGGGAGGGAGGGGTCAAAAAATCATAAAATTGGTGTGACGTAATTAATGGAGGATCCCTAATTCGCATGCGTGGAATACGATTTTCGGGTCCATTCTAAGATTCAAGATGGCGGGAATTTTTTATTTTGCAATTTTCATCATTATACTCGTTTCCGACTAATTCGCATACGTGGAATACGATTTCCGGGTCCATTCTAAAATCCAAGATGGCGGGAACTTTTTTTTTGCAATTTTCATCATTATACTCGTTTCAGACTAATTCGCATACGTGGAATACGATTTCCGAGTCCATTCTGAAATCCAAGATGGCGGGACCTTTTTTTGCAATTTTCATCATTATACTCGTTTCTGAATAATTTGCATACGTGGAATATCTTTTTTAACTTCCATTCTAAGATCCAAGATAGCGGGAACTTTTTTTTAAATTTTCATCTTTATACTCGTTTCTGACTAAGGGATCATCCATTAATTACGTCACACCTCAAGGGGGAGGGAGGGGGTCTACAATATGTGACATATCGTGACGGGGGGGAGGGTGGAGTTCTATGTTTGTGACGTCACAATCCTCACATACATGAACACATGAACATAAAAGAATAGAAAGTCTAAAATCCTTGGACGGAGGAAGAATAGGTACGTTAATTTTTCGAATGCTTTTAAGCAATCCTAATAAAAAGTTACTTAAAAAGTGATGTTGTCATTTTTACCTTCTTAAACAAAAATCTACATGTGACGTCACACGAAGGGGGGCGGGTGTAGTTAATTATGACGAAGTGTGACAAGGGGGGAGGGAGGGGTCAAAAAATCATAAAATTGGTGTGACGTAATTAATGGAGGATCCCTAATTCGCATGCGTGGAATACGATTTTCGGGTCCATTCTAAGATTCAAGATGGCGGGAATTTTTTATTTTGCAATTTTCATCATTATACTCGTTTCCGACTAATTAGCATACGTGGAATACGATTTCCGGGTCCATTCTAAAATCCAAGATGGCGGGAACTTTTTTTTTGCAATTTTCATCATTATACTCGTTTCTGACTAATTCGCATACGTGGAATACGATTTCCTGGTCCATTCTAAAATCCAAGATAACGGGAACTTTTTTTTAAATGTTCATCTTTATACTCGTTTCTGACTAATTCGCATGCGTGGAATACGATTTTCGGGTCCATTCTAAGATTCAAGATGGCGGGAACTTTTTATTTTGCAATTTTCATCACTATACTCGTTTCCGACTAATTCGCATACGTGGAATACGATTTCCGGGTCCATTCTAAACTCCAAGATGGCGGGAACTTTTTTTTTGCAATTTTCATCATTATACTCGTTTCAGACTAATTCGCATACGTGGAATACGATTTCCGAGTCCATTCTGAAATCCAAGATGGCGGGACCTTTTTTTGCAATTTTCATCATTATACTCGTTTCTGAATAATTTGCATACGTGGAATATCTTTTTTAACTTCCATTCTAAGATCCAAGATAGCGGGAACTTTTTTTTAAATTTTCATCTTTATACTCGTTTCTGACTAAGGGATCATCCATTAATTACGTCACACCTCAAGGGGGGGGGAAAGGGTCTACAATATGTGACATATCGTGACGGGGGGGAGGGTGGAGTTCTATGTTTGTGACGTCACAATCCTCACATACATGAACACATGAACATAAAAGAATAGAAAGTCTAAAATCCTTGGACGGAGGAAGAATAGGTACGTTAATTTTTCGAATGCTTTTAAGCAATCCTAATAAAAAGTTATTTAAAAAGTGATGTTGTCATTTTTACCTTCTTAAACAAAAATCTACATGTGACGTCACACTAAGGGGGGCGGGTGTAGTTAATTATGACGAAGTGTGACAAGGGGGGAGGGAGGGGTCAAAAAATCATAAAATTGGTGTGACGTAATTAATGGAGGATCCCTAATTCGCATGAGTGGAATACGATTTTCGGGTCCATTCTAAGATTCAAGATGGCGGGAATTTTTTATTTTGCAATTTTCATCATTATACTCGTTTCCGACTAATTCGCATACGTGGAATTCGATTTCCGAGTCCATTCTAAAATCCAAGATGACGGGAACTTTTTTTGCAATTTTCATCATTATACTCGTTTCTTACTAATTCGCATACGTGGAATATCATTTTTGGGTCCATTCTAAGATCCAAGATGGCGGTAACTTTTTTTTTGCAATTTTCATCATTATACTCGTTTCCGACTAATTCGCATACGTGGAATACGATTCCCGAGTCCATTCAAAAATCCAAGATGGCGGGAACTTTTTTTTGCAATTTTCATCATTATACTCGTTTCTGACTAATTCGCATACGATTTTGGGCCTTTGGGGTCCAATCTGAGATCCAAGATGGCGGGAACTTTTTTTTGTAATTTTTATCATTGTTCTTGTTTTCGACTAATTTACAAACGTGGAACCCGAATTTAGGGCGAATTTAAGATCCAAGGTTATTTACGTATATGTATTGGAAATGGAGTATTTTTAATGATAAAAACTGCCCAAAAGTACATCAATTGTAAGATGCAAAATGGCGGCACTTTTTTGAGCTTTTATGCAGTTTTTTTTTTTCATTGTAGGTACTGCATTTCCGCTACTCATAAGAACGTGCTAAATATAAAAACTCTTGGATATTAAATTAACCCGTAATTAGGGTTCCACGCTTATAAATTAGTTGAAAACGAGTACATTGACAAATATTACAAAAAAAATTACCGCCATCTTTGATCTTAGAATGGACCCGAAAATCGTATTCCACGTATGCGAATTAGTCAGTAAAAAGTATAATGATGAAAATTGCAAAAAAAAAGTTCCCGCCATCTTGGATTTTAGAATGGACCCGGGAATCGTATTCCACGTATGCGAATTAGTCGGAAACGAGTATAATGACGAAAATTGCAAAAAAAAGTTCCCGCCATCTTGGATCTTAGAAAGAACCCAAAAACTATATTCCACGTATGCGAATTAGTTAGAAATGAGTATAACGATGAAAATTGCAAAAAAAGTTCCCGCATTCTTGGATTTGAGAATGGACTCGGAAATCGTATTCCACTTATGCGAATTAGTCGGAAACGAGTATAATGATGAAAATTGCAAAAAAAGTTCTCGCTGTCTTGGATTTTAGAATGGACCCGGAAATCGTATTCCACGTATGCGAATTAGTCGGAAACGAGTATAATGATAAAAGTTGCAAAATAAAAAGTTCCCGTCATTTTGAATCTTAGAATGGACCCGAAAATCGTATTTCACGTACGCGAATTAATCAGAAACGAGTATAATTATGAAATTTGCAAAAAAAGTTCCCGCCATCTTGGATCTCAGAATGCACCCAAAAATCGTATTCCACGTATGCGAATTAGTCAGAAACGAGTATAATGATGAAAATTGCAAAAAAAGTTCTCGCCATCTTGGATCTTAGAATGGACCCGGAAATCGTATTACACGTATGCGAATTAGTCAGAAACGAGTATATTAATGAAAATTACAAAAAAAGTAGCCGCCATCTTGGATCTTAGAATGGACCCGGAAATCGTATGACACGTATGCGAATTAGTCAGAAACGAGTACAATGATGAAAATTGCAAAAAAAAAATTCCCGCCATCTTGGATTTTAGAATGGACCCAATAATGATATTCCACGTATGCGAATTAGTCAGAAACGAGTAAATTATGAAAATTGCAAAAAAAGTTCCCACCATCTTGGATTTTAGAATGGACCCGGAAATCGTATTACACATATGCGAATTAGTCAGAAACGAGTACAATGATGAAAATTGCAAAAAAAAAGTTCCCGCCATGTTGGATTTTAGAATGGACCCAAAAATGATATTCCACGTATGCGAATTAGTCAGAAACGAGTAAATTATGAAAATTGCAAAAAAAGTTCCCACCATCTTGGATTTTAGAATGGACCCGGAAATCGTATTTCACGTATGCGATTTAGTCGGAAACGAGTACACTGATGAAAATTGCAAAAAAAAGTTCCCGCCCTCTTGGATCTCAGAATGCACCCGAAAATCGTATTCCACGTATGCATTAGTCAGTAAAAAATATAATGATGAAAATTGCAAAAAAAAAGTTCCCGCCATCTTGGATTTTAGAATGGACCCGGGAATCGTATTCCACGTATGCGAATTAGTCGGAAACGAGTATAATGACGAAAATTGCAAAAAAAAGTTCCCGCCATCTTGGATCTTAGAATTAACCCAAAAATTATATTCCACGTATGCGAATTAGTCAGATACGAGTATAATGTTGAAAATTGCAAAAAAAGTTCCCGCCATCTTGGATTTTAGAATGGACCCGGAAATCATATTCCACTTATGCGAATTAGTCGGAAACGAGTATAATGATGAAAATTGCAAAAAAAAAAGTTCCCGCCATCTTGGATTTTAGAATGGACCCGGAAATCGTATTCCACGTATGCGAATTAGTCGGAAACGAGTATAATGATGAAAGTTGCAAAATAAAAAGTTCCCGCCATCTTGGATCTCAGAATGTATCCGAAAATCGTATTCCACGTATGCGAATTAGTCAGAAACGAAAATTGCAAAAAAAGTTCTCGCCATCTTGGATCTTAGAATGGACCCGGAAATCGTATTACACGTATGCGAATTAGTCAGAAACGAGTATAATAATGAAAATTACAAAAAAAGTAGCCGCCATCTTGGATCTTAGAATGGACCCGGAAATCGTATTACACGTATGCGAATTAGTCAGAAACGAGTATAATAATGAAAATTACATTTTCATTATTATCCACTTGAACGTCCGATGATAGCATAGTATCCAAACAAAAAAGGCAGTAGACTGTTCGTGGATACTATACTATCCCATGAAGTCGAAGGAGACACAGTTGATTATAGCGGCATATAGCGAAATATAGAGGCATTATTTCCTAATTCTCTTGTTGCAACAACGTAGCCTAATAAACTAGTTTGCGCTAAAAAATATATATGGCAGTGTACGCTCGTTACTCAGTCGATAAAAAATTATAATTTGTCAGTGTTGGGTCAAACTGCCTGAGTGTTTGCTAAGGACTCCTAGTTATGTCGTAAGTATTTCACGTTAATTTACATATTTTTGGGGTTATTATACATAAAAATGATCAGGAACGTGTGTTCTATACGATAATGTGTATCATCTTAAGTTTTTGACAGTGTGATACCTGTCAAGTGAGTTTAAAATATGAAGGTTATCTTTCTTATTTTTTTACCGATGTCTTAAGTTTAACCTTGATTATAGTCAAAATCATTAGGTATTTTACAATGACTATCATTGTATTTTAATAATTGTATTTTCATTTATACTCCTGATTTTTTTTATTATTATACCTTAAGTAGTTTAGGAAATATAAACGTTTTTGTAAAATCTTGTGACTGCGCAGCGCGGGGCGTACGTCGCTAAAAAAACCCGGACAGTTGACCGGAATATGGTCGCGCGGGGTGGACGTTCAAGTGGTTATACTCGTTTGAAAATTACATTAGCCGCCATCTTGGATCTTAGAATGGACCCGGAAATCGTATTACACATATGCGAATTAGTCAGAAACGAGTACAATGATGAAAATTGCAAAAAAAAGTTCCCGCCATCTTGGATTTTAGAATGGACCCAATAATGATATTCAACGTATGCGAATTAGTCAGAAACGAGTAAATTATGAAAATTGCAAAAAAAGTTCCCACCATCTTGGATCTTAGAATGGACCCGGAAATCGTATTACACATATGCGAATTAGTCAGAAACGAGTACAATGATGAAAATTGCAAAAAAAAAGTTCCCGCCATGTTGGATTTTAGAATGGACCCAAAAATGATATTCCACGTATGCGAATTAGTCAGAAACGAGTAAATTATGAAAATTGCAAAAAAAGTTCCCACCATCTTGGATTTTAGAATGGACCCGGAAATCGTATTACACATATGCGAATTAGTCAGAAACGAGTACAATGATGAAAATTGCAAAAAAAAAGTTCCCGCCATGTTGGATTTTAGAATGGACCCAAAAATGATATTCCACGTATGCGAATTAGTCAGAAACGAGTAAATTATGAAAATTGCAAAAAAAGTTCCCACCATCTTGGATTTTAGAATGGACCCGGATATCGTATTTCACGTATGCGATTTAGTCGGAAACGAGTACACTGATGAAAATTACAAAAAAAGTAGCCGCCATCTTGGATCTTAGAATGGACCCGGAAATCGTATTACACATATGCGAATTAGTCAGAAACGAGTACAATGATGAAAATTGCAAAAAAAAGTTCCCGCCATCTTGGATTTTAGAATGGACCCAAAAATGATATTCCACGTATGCGAATTAGTCAGAAACGAGTACAATGATGAAAATTGCAAAAAAAGTTCCCACCATCTTGGATTTTAGAATGGACCCGGAAATCGTATTACACGTATGCGAATTAGTCAGAAACGAGTATAATAATGAAAATTACAAAAAAAGTAGCCGCCTTCTTGGATCTTAGAATGGACCCGGAAATCGTATGACACGTATGCGAATTAGTCAGAAACGAGTACAATGATGAAAATTGCAAAAAAAAAATTCCCGCCATCTTGGATTTTACAATGGACCCAATAATGATATTCCACGTATGCGAATTAGTCAGAAACGAGTAAATTATGAAAATTGCAAAAAAAGTTCCCACCATCTTGGATTTTAGAATGGACCCGGAAATCGTATTTCACGTATGCGATTTAGTCGGAAACGAGTACACTGATGAAAATTGCAAAAAAAAGTTCCCGCCCTCTTGGATCTCAGAATGCACCCGAAAATCGTATTCCACGTATGCATTAGTCAGTAAAAAATATAATGATGAAAATTGCAAAAAAAAAGTTCCCGCCATCTTGGATTTTAGAATGGACCCGGGAATCGTATTCCACGTATGCGAATTAGTCGGAAACGAGTATAATGACGAAAATTGCAAAAAAAAGTTCCCGCCATCTTGGATCTTAGAATTAACCCAAAAATTATATTCCACGTATGCGAATTAGTCAGATACGAGTATAATGCTGAAAATTGCAAAAAAAGTTCCCGCCATCTTGGATTTTAGAATGGACCCGGAAATCGTATTCCACTTATGCGAATTAGTCGGAAACGAGTATAATGATGAAAATTGCAAAAAAAAAGTTCCCGCCATCTTGGATTTTAGAATGGACCCGGAAATCGTATTCCACGTATGCGAATTAGTCGGAAACGAGTATAATGATGAAAGTTGCAAAATAAAAAGTTCCCGCCATCTAGAATCTTAGAATGGACCCGAAAATCGTATTTCTCGTACGCGAATTAGTCAGAAACGAGTATAATTATGAAATTTGCAAAAAAAGTTCCCGCCATCTTGGATCTCAGAATGTATCCGAAAATCGTATTCCACGTATGCGAATTAGTCAGAAACGAGTATAATGATGAAAATTGCAAAAAAAGTTCTCGCCATCTTGGATCTTAGAATGGACCCGGAAATCGTATTACACGTATGCGAATTAGTCAGAAACGAGTATAATAATGAAAATTACAAAAAAAGTAGCTGCCATCTTGGATCTTAGAATGGACCCGGAAATCGTATTACACATATGCGAATTAGTCAGAAACGAGTACAATGATGAAAATTGCAAAAAAAAGTTCCCGCCATCTTGGATTTTAGAATGGACCCAAAAATGATATTCCACGTATGCGAATTAGTCAGAAACGAGTACAATGATGAAAATTGCAAAAAAAGTTCCCGCCATCTTGGATTTTAGAATGGACCCGGAAATCGTATTCCACGTATGCGAATTAGTCGGAAACGAGTATAATGATGAAAATTGCAATATAAAAAGTTCCCGCCATCTTGAATCTTAGAATGGACCCGGAAATCGTATTGCACGTATGCGAATTAGTCGGAAACGAGTATAATGATGAAAGTTGCAAAATAAAAAGTTCCCGTCATTTTGAATCTTAGAATGGACCCGAAAATCGTATTTCACGTACGCGAATTAATCAGAAACGAGTATAATTATGAAATTTGCAAAAAAAGTTCCCGCCATCTTGGATCTCAGAATGCACCCAAAAATCGTATTCCACGTATGCGAATTAGTCAGAAACGAGTATAATGATGAAAATTGCAAAAAAAGTTCTCGCCATCTTGGATCTTAGAATGGACCCGGAAATCGTATTACACGTATGCGAATTAGTCAGAAACGAGTATATTAATGAAAATTACAAAAAAAGTAGCCGCCATCTTGGATCTTAGAATGGACCCGGAAATCGTATGACACGTATGCGAATTAGTCAGAAACGAGTACAATGATGAAAATTGCAAAAAAAAAATTCCCGCCATCTTGGATTTTAGAATGGACCCAATAATGATATTCCACGTATGCGAATTAGTCAGAAACGAGTAAATTATGAAAATTGCAAAAAAAGTTCCCACCATCTTGGATTTTAGAATGGACCCGGAAATCGTATTACACATATGCGAATTAGTCAGAAACGAGTACAATGATGAAAATTGCAAAAAAAAAGTTCCCGCCATCTTGGATTTTAGAATGGACCCAAAAATGATATTCCACGTATGCGAATTAGTCAGAAACGAGTAAATTATGAAAATTGCAAAAAAAGTTCCCACCATCTTGGATTTTAGAATGGACCCGGAAATCGTATTTCACGTATGCGATTTAGTCGGAAACGAGTACACTGATGAAAATTGCAAAAAAAAGTTCCCGCCCTCTTGGATCTCAGAATGCACCCGAAAATCGTATTCCACGTATGCATTAGTCAGTAAAAAATATAATGATGAAAATTGCAAAAAAAAAGTTCCCGCCATCTTGGATTTTAGAATGGACCCGGGAATCGTATTCCACGTATGCGAATTAGTCGGAAACGAGTATAATGACGAAAATTGCAAAAAAAAGTTCCCGCCATCTTGGATCTTAGAATTAACCCAAAAATTATATTCCACGTATGCGAATTAGTCAGATACGAGTATAATGTTGAAAATTGCAAAAAAAGTTCCCGCCATCTTGGATTTTAGAATGGACCCGGAAATCGTATTCCACTTATGCGAATTAGTCGGAAACGAGTATAATGATGAAAATTGCAAAAAAAAAGTTCCCGCCATCTTGGATTTTAGAATGGACCCGGAAATCGTATTCCACGTATGCAAATTAGTCGGAAACGAGTATAATGATGAAAGTTGCAAAATAAAAAGTTCCCGCCATCTTGAATCTTAGAATGGACCCGAAAATCGTATTTCTCGTACGCGAATTAGTCAGAAACGAGTATAATTATGAAATTTGCAAAAAAAGTTCCCGCCATCTTGGATCTCAGAATGTATCCGAAAATCGTATTCCACGTAGAGGTGTGCGCCGCCACAGAAATCGCCGGCGGCGGCGCGCCGCAAAATTTTGCCGGCGCGGCGGCGCCACGCCGGCGTCAAGGTCGAATTATTGCCCTATACGTTCATATATCCTTATGGAACGTGTGGGATGTAAGTGGTCCGACTATCAACTTATGGACCTGAAACCAACCTCACCTGCTCGTGGTCATCCTGCTAATCAACAAACGAGGCTCTGGTGCCCCCCTGGTTTCCCTACGGGGTTAAGAAGTCAGACGGCAGTCGCTCTAGTAAAACCAGGAAACGTCACTTAAAATGAGTAGCAAAAATTACAACTTGGGTACAACTGCTAGGGCGTCGCCGCATAACGACGCGCAGGCACATCGCCCTACACCTGTGATAAGTGGGCTAGGGCTACCGGGTCAAGTACGGGCTCGGCTGAAGACGCTAGTACCCAGAAAGCTCCGCTTTGCAAGTTGGAACATAGGAACGCTCACAGGACGATGCACTGAGTTGGCCGATGTGCTGACCAGACGCAGGGTGCATGCTGCATTTCTGCAGGAAACTCGTTGGAAGGGAAACAAGTCGCGTGATATAGGCCAAGGGTATAAATTAGTATACTCTGGTTCTCCTTCGGGGAAAAACGGGGTAGCTGTAGTATTGTCTGAAGAATTCCAAAACGGCCTTTTGTAGGTTGACAGGATCGACGACAGACTCCTGCGGGTGAAGGTCTTGATTGAAGGCAATGTTACCAATCTAATCAGTGCCTACACTCCGCAGGTTGGTTGTCAAGAGTCTGAGAAGGAGGGATTTTGGAATAAGTTTGAAGACCTACTACAGCGCATACCACGTTCTGAGTGTGTAGTTGTGGGTGGAGATCTGAATGGCCATGTGGGTGAAATGTCTGAAGAGTTTGAGCGTGTTCATGGTGGCTACGGTTACGGTCGCGCTAACGCAGAAGGAGATTCTATTCTCCGGGCCTGCCTGTTAGCTGACCTAGCTATCGTCAACACGTTCTTCGAGAAGAAACCTCAACATCTCATCACATATAAGAGCGGACAGCATTGCACCCAGATTGACTATTTGCTCATAAGGAGATGCCAAATCGGTAAAGTATCGAACTGTAAAGTCATTCCCGGAGAATGTCTCACCTCACAACATCGCATTCTTGTCATGGACCTACTGGTAGTACCTAAAAAGAAAATACCCGAGCGCCGCATTGCTAGAACTCGTTGGTGGCGTCTGAATGGATCCGATGAAAGTGGCTTCCAAAAAGCCACGGCAGACCTAAGTCTGAGTACGTGCTCGCAAGACTCGGTGGAAGTTTACTGGAACCGGATCCAGGCGGATATCACTGGCGCAGGGAAGCGTGTGTTGGGAATTTCCAAGGGAGGCCGCGTCATCGACAAGGAGACATGGTGGTGGAATGACTTAGTTCAAGAGGCGATTCTGGAGAAGAAGAAACGGTTCAGGGTATGGCAACAGTCTGAAACACCTCAAGACAAAGCTGCGTACCAATCTGCCAAGTTTGCCGCAAAACGAGCTGTAGCTATAGCCAAACATCGAAAGATGTCTCCCTAGTACGAGAATCTAGAAACAAGGGAGGGCCAGAAGACCATTTTCAAGATAGCTGCAGCTCGACACAAAGCCACGCAAGATATCACCAAATGTCTTTGCGTTAAGGATTCAACTGGCAACTTGCTGTGGGACACGGTCAAAGTGAAAGAGAGGTGGCGGGATTACTTTCACGAATTATTGAATACTGAACATTCAGTTGGTTCTTCTCCACCAGAATTGCCTTCCAATTGTGGACTTGTACCCCCGATTACCAAATACGAGGTGTGCAATTGTCTTCGTGGCATGAAAAACCGGAAAGCTGTTGGCCCCGACGACTTGCCGATAGAAGCGTGGAAAGCGATGGGCGATCGTGGTGTGGACTTGTTAACTGACCTTTTTAACCGTATACTAACCAGCCGACGGATGCCCGATGCTTGGCGATCGAGCATCATCTCGCCAATCTTTAAAGGCAAGGGTAGCGTACAAGACTGTGGGAACTACCGAGGTATTAAGGTTATGTGTCACACCATGAAGCTCTTCGAACGCATAATCGATTCGAGGCTGCGGCATGAATGCACTGTCTCGGGATGTCAATACGGATTTCGTCCTGGAAGTGGCACAGTTGATCCCATATTTGCCCTCAGAACTCTGACTGAAGCCTATAGGGATAGAAGAAAGCCCCTTTACATGGCATTTCTTGACCTGCAAAAGGCTTTTGATTGCATCCCTCGTCAGATGATCTGGTGGGCATTGAAGGTTAAGAACGTGCCACAGATCTATATTGACATTATCCGGGACATGTACCGTGATTCGGTTTCTTTGGTAAGGACCTCCGTTGGCGACACGAAACCCTTCCCCATCACAGTCGGTGTTCACCAGGGCTCCGCCCTAAGCCCTTTTCTGTTTAGTGTGGTACTTGATGTCGTCACGGCACTGTGGTCCCGCGCCCTAAGAAGGGCGGTCATAGGCATTTTGCGCAGTTAACAGCTGCATTAATGCATGCCAAAGCATGTAATTATGAAATATTATAGTAAATTACAGTTAAATAAACAAACTATAGTACTATAACGATATTTTATTAGGTTTATAGAACTATAGTTTGTAACAGTAACAGTAATAGAACACTTAAATTATATCGGTAAGAAAATAAAAATAAAAGAAAATATATTTAAACTAATTACATCTAATTTAAGCGAATTACTGTCCTGAATGATTATCTTATTACATTCTAAATAGTTCTACCTGTAATTAAATTGTATACAATTAAAATATATAATTTACGTGTCTCCTAATGAACATCTCTCCTTATGACTTGTAATAATTTCATAACTAGTTATAACTAATTTACTACATACATAATTGCTTATATTCGCTATGCCCGGTACTCCCATCAAACCCCCATTTCCCTATTTAAACAAACTCGTTAATGAGATCAATATTTTTTACAAAATCTTTTCGTGGTTCTAGTATTCTGCATGTTGTATGGTCCAAAAATATTGTGATTCTATTTCGGCAGATGATTCCGTAACTTAACTCACTGATGATGATGGATAACACAGCTTCTTAGCCTCCAACTTTTTTTGATATAATGGTAACGCATTCGGAGACTTCTTATTGATGAATTCTTTCATCAAATTTTACTGATGATTACTCAACTTTGCCTCATTTATAAAAGATAACACTTTATCCACAGAATTGATGTGAGATTGACTGGATTCACTAAGCAAAGGGTTTATCGTAGAATGATCTACCTTAGCTAGCTCCGCAAATCTGCGCCGTTTGGACCTTTTGCTGCAGTCCATGAAATCCTTTCTAAAATTATGACCACTCGTTGAAGAACAATCACTACCCGGCAGGCACTCTGCTAGGTGCACGGTACTATCTACATTTTCATTCGATAGATTACAGACTTCAATACTGTTCAGGCAATCACTGTATTTTTTTAACATACGAGATTTTGATCGCTGGATCTTTTTCCTGTTGCTATCTATTATTAAATAACGAATAATAATATATTCTCTTGCATAAGTGAGAAATATTCTCATGTAAGTTATCGGTATTGACATTTGCAACATCTGGCAGTAACTGTGATAGTGTTTGAAACACTTGACGAATTCCTTCAATGTCGCAATTGGTCTTCTTAACAGACAATCAAGTCTCAAAAATAAGAATTCTTATAAAAAACACTTAAAAGTTGTACCTAAAATAAATAAATAAACAGTTAAATAAAAATTAGGTTTTTCGTAGCATGTTCTACGCCTTTGAACGCAAGGCGTAGACCTCTTCTATAGCCCACAATCGCAAGTCAACGCAAAATTTCTTAATTTATTCGTAAAATTGAGTTTTTAATAAACATTATCATATATCATTTATTACGGGCATCGGCCGGCATTGTAGTTAAAAGTTTCGATAAAAATCAGAAAACACTAAATAGTATTGCGACTTAACTGCCTTGGCGTAGCACCTCATTAGTAAATATATTATGTATTCATAATTTAAAAAGAACCACAAAACATATAATGCATACCTTCAACTTGAATATCCATTGCAAAGCAAACGCGTAACAATATTTTTTTTTTGAAAAAACTCGTGTCGCGTATTACGCTAATGAGCTTCTTGATAACACTAGTAACAAGGACTTATCCGTTGTGTTCACTTCAGATGACCAAACATAAATGTTCTATAAAACTAGTTGCAATTATTTTTATACCATGACTTAATATGACTAATAGGTAAGTAATTAGGATAAAGATAATGATATAATTCAATCATCGTCATTGGACCTCTATGACCTACTACGGGACCACAGTGCACGGCGGAGATACAAGATCCTCCGCCGTGGTTGCTTATGTATAATAAAAAAAATAATAATAATAAAATTTATTGATTAATTTCCTTATAGCTAGTATGACAAAGTGCTAACATTATTATATAATAGGAATTATAGTTGTGACGCGCCTGAACTAGGAAGATCCTGTATCTCAGGCAAAGATATTATAAACTAATTATAAGAGCAAATTAACAAAATAAAATCATACACAGAAAAGACAAATATTAAATTCGATTATCACTAATAACAGGTGATACCTACAAAATATTTATATTCAATTTACATATTATGCAGTTTATTTTAGATTCGACATTACAAATATTGCAACGTCAACGACAATGCGCACAGGCAAAAGTAAAGTAGGTAAATAGCACGTAATTATTTGCTTACATAGCGACAGGTGTTTAGGTTAGTGGGTTATTGATTATGTTATGTTAGAAATTTAGTACATTTTTCTAGATAATAATAGTCTAAATAATATGATCTTAGCTAGGCCCCCTCGTAGTCGATTGAGAAAATGTATCGACGCTCGGCCATTTTCCTTGCTGGACACTCTGGATCTCCTGTCTTGTGGTCGTTGGGCTTCTTATAGAGCTTACATGTTGCGCAGCTGGGACGTTCTCCTTTGAGAGGGCACGCCTTGTCCGAATGTCCTATACTACAACAATGTGCACATGTTTGTTCTGGTTGCTTACAAGTCTTGGCGGCGTGGCCATATTGCTGACATTTGAAGCATCTAGTGACAATAGTGAAGTCTTTCACAGGACAAGATGACCAATTAATGAAAACTCGGCCCTGAGTAATGAGAGCTTTGCGGATTAGGGCTGGTACTTCTATGACGTAGTTACAGGTATCCGCATCTTTCTTACCAGACTTATGGCTTAGTTTAATACTAGTTAGGATGTTGTCCCTAGTTAAGTCTGTGAGCTTGTCGGCAAGATTTTGGTCATACAAGCAATTATAAACATCTTGTTCTCGTAGAGCTGCCGGTACGCCCACTATAACAACTCTGGGCCTGCGCTTGAAGGGTTCATCGACGGTGAGGTCCGGGGAAGTGGTCTTGAAAGTCCGTTTCAGTTTTTCGATATCATCCTTGGAGTCGGTGCTAATGATAACTCCACCATTTCTTACTTTACGTAGTGCTCTGACGTGGAGTTTCAATTGTCCGGGATTAATCAGCGTTTGTACTAAGCTCTTCGTATCTTCGCTCGATTTGGAATTATCTTTAGGGTAGATTGCCACTGAGCTCAAATTGCTAGGACGGATCTGACTATTATTATTCGTTTTTACCATTTCGGCGAAGGAAGGCGGCGCATCGGTAGCAGGTCTGGTTGAAGTCTCGACCGTTAGTTTGAGGGCTCGGATGCATTCAGATAGGTCTAGCTTTTCTTCAAGAGAATGGAGGTCACGTTGTTGTAGCAATGCTTTCTGTTTAAGTGCTTGATAATTAACCGCCAAGTTTCCGGTACCATGGGCTACTTTACGGCAGAGATTGTGGATTTTTAATTTTTGGTCAGAGTTCAATTTACCCTCGGTCGAAATGCAACATATTTCATTCAGACACTGCTCAATGGCACTCATCCAGTTCTGAATTTCCGGCGTAGATACAGCGTCGAGGTTGCTCTGCACTCTAGCACTTGTCGTTAGGTCATCTTGATTTCTGGCGGTTGAAGGTACTGGAGTGGAGGGAGGGCTACGTTGCATCTTGGAACTTCTGGAAAGTGGGCTGTTGTCACCCATTGTTAACTCGATGGAAACACTATGAGTCCATTTTTATTTGCACTACCCGATCACGTGTGACACAGATCGAGAGAATCGAGGTCAATATTTAATTCGTACGATTTTAAATTGCAAAGTAATAGGTAACAACACGACTGTTTGCCTCGACGGCTTAATGAGCAATGGAATGAAGCAATGTATGCAGATGACATCGCATTGACAGATGAGGACAAACAGGCGTTGGAGCGGAAAGTGAACCGGTGGAAGGGCTCGCTTGAGAACGGAGGTCTGAAACTAAATGTCACGTAGACCGAATACATGGCCTGCGGAAGTACAGATCCCAGTCCCATCAACATAGGGAATGAACTTGCCCTGAAAACAGACAAGTTCAAGTACCTGGGATCAGTACTGCACGAGTCCGGGACCATTGACCACGACATTAAAGCCCGAATTAGCGCAGCTTGGTCTAAATGGCGGGAGGTTACAGGAGTCATCTGCGATCGCAGAATACCACTTAGACTCAAAGGACTAGTGTGTAAGTGCATTATCCGCCCAGTCCTAATCTATGGCGCCGAGGCGTGGCCGGTTCTCGGAAGGCACGTTCAGGAGCTTCGCGTTACAGAGATGAAGATGCTGCGATGGATGTGCGGCGTTACGCGTGCTGACCGCATTCGAAACGAGTACATCCGTGGTAGCCTCGGAGTCCGTGACGTAGCGGAGAAGCTTCAAGAATGCCGTCTTCGGTGGTTTGGTCACGTTTGTCGTAGGCCACCTGATTACGTAGGAAACATATGCCTTAACCTAGCCCTTGTCGGCCCCCGACCCCGCGGCAGACCAAAGAAGCGATGGCTAGATGTCGTGAAGGCTGACATGAGTGTGAATGGGCTTACAGTAGAAGATGCCCAGGATCGCGTAAAGTGGAGGAAATGTAGCAGGAAAAAGCGGACCCTGGCAAAGGCCGGGATAACGCTAGGTAGAAGAAGACTTATTATGTCGTAAACTAACACCAGTTAAGAGCTTCGCCCGTATTAGATTACTTACACCCTGTATAATGGAATTCTGTAAAAGAAATCTGTAAAATTGGAAACAATTCTACTCGAGTAGTGTGTTTTTTTCGTAGGTACGTATCAATCTCCTTTAGGCCTGAAAATCTGTAATCCAGAAGTGGCATTTCGGTCAGAGGGAACCGCTTGTCGATATTCGCAAGCATATTGTTGTTTAATGCCAATATGATCAGCGTGGCGCGTAATTTAAATGATTTTATCCGCAAAATTTTTGTCGCGGCGTGGATTTTGAAAACGTCGGCGGCGGCGGCGGCGTGGGTCCCGCGGCGCGGCGCCGCCGCGCCGGCGTGGCGCACACCTCTAATTCCACGTATGCGAATTAGTCAGAAACGAGTATAATGATGAAAATTGCAAAAAAAGTTCTCGCCATCTTGGATCTTAGAATGGACCCGGAAATCGTATTACACGTATGCGAATTAGTCAGAAACGAGTATAATAATGAAAATTACAAAAAAGTAGCCGCCATCTTGGATCTTAGAATGGACCCGGAAATCGTATTACACGTATGCGAATTAGTCAGAAACGAGTATAATAATGAAAATTACAAAAAAAGTAGCCGCCATCTTGGATCTTAGAATGGACCCGGAAATCGTATTACACATATGCGAATTAGTCAGAAACGAGTACAATGATGAAAATTGCAAAAAAAAGTTCCCGCCATCTTGGATTTTAGAATGGACCCAAAAATGATATTCCACGTATGCGAATTAGTCAGAAACGAGTACAATGATGAAAATTGCAAAAAAAGTTCCCGCCATCTTGGATTTTAGAATGGACCCGGAAATCGTATTCCACGTATGCGAATTAGTCGGAAACGAGTATAATGATGAAAATTGCAATATAAAAAGTTCCCGCCATCTTGAATCTTAGAATGGACCCGGAAATCGTATTGCACGTATGCGAATTAGTCAGAAACGAGTACAATGATGAAAATTGCAAAAAATTTCCCGCCATCTTTGATCTTAGAATGGACCCAAAAATGATATTCCACGTATGCGAATTAGTCAGAAACGAGTATAATGATGAAAATTTAAGCAAAAAAGTTCCCGCCATCTTGGATCTTAGAATGGACCCAAAAATAATATACCACGTATGCAAATTAGTCAGAAACGAGTACAATGATGAAAATTGCAAAAAAAAGTTCCCGCCATCTTGGATTTTAGAATGGACCCGAAAAACGTATTCCACGTATGCGAATTAGTCGGAAACGAGTATAATGATGAAAATTGCAAAAAAAAAGTTCCCGCCATCTTGAATCTTAGAATGGACCCGGAAATCGTATTCCACGTATGCAAATTAGTCACAAACGAGTATAATGATGAAAATTGCAAAAAAAAGTTCCCGCCATCTTGGATCTTAGAATGGACCCAAAAATGATATTCCACGTATGCGAATTAGTCAGAAACGAGTACAATGATGAAAATTGCAAAAAAAAGTTCCCGCCATCTTGGATCTTAGAATGGACCTGGAAATCGTATTACACGTATGCGAATTAGTCAGAAACGAGTACAATGATGAAAATTGCAAAAAAAAGTTCCCGCCATCTTGGATCTTAGAATGGACCCGGAAATAGTATTCCACGTATGCGAATTAGTCGGAAACGAGTATAATGATGAAAATTGCAATATAAAAAGTTCCCGCCATCTTGAATCTTAGAATGGACCCGGAAATCGTATTGCACGTATGCGATTTGTCAGAAACGAGTACAATGATGAAAATTGCAAAAAAGTTCCCGCTATCTTGGATCTTAGAATGGACCCAAAAATGATATTCCACGTATGCAAATTAGTCAGAAACGAGTATAATGATGAAAATTGCAAAAAAAGTTCCCGCCATCTTGGATTTTAGAATGAACTCGGAAATCGTATTCCACGTATGCGAATTAGTCGGAAACGAGTATAATGATCAAAATTGAAAAAAAAAGTTCCCGCCATTTTGGATTTTAGAATGGACCCGGAAATCGTATTCCACGTATGCGAATTAGTCGGAAACGAGTATAATGATGAAAATTGCAAAAAAAAAAGTTCCCGCCATCTTGGATTTTAGAATGGACCCGGGAATCGTATTCCACGTATGCGAATTAGTCGGAAACGAGTATAATGATGAAAATTGGAAAAAAAAGTTCCCGCCATCTTGGATTTTAGAATGGACCCGGAAATCGTATTCCACGTACATGCGAATTAGTCGGAAACGAGTATAATGATGAAAATTGCAAAAAAAGTTCCCGCCATCTTGGATCTTAGAATGGACACAATGGCAAATTCAAAAAATGTAGACACAATAAGAGAAAATTAGTATTAGCCTTTTTTTTCTTACAGAGTTTGTTGGATGTTGAACAGAGTAGAGAGCTATTTATTGCCAATGATATAGATAGAGTGCCATTAGTAAGAGTTTAATTATTATTTCGCTATGTGAGTTTGGTATTGAAGCGTAGAATAGAAACAGAATGCAATGCTCAGATTACCTTCAATTTTCTATGCCTCTCGTTTCGTTTGTTGCCAGCTCGTCAGATTACGGTAAAGCAAAGAGAATGCTGACGACGGCAACGCCGCGCCGCAATGTATTTGTTATATAATTCGGATATACCCTAATCAGCTATTTTTTGTTATCAGTTGTTATGTTACGGGTTCAAATCCTAGCATATGACTTGTAATGTATGTATTTTTTGTTATTATTAGTGATGTAGGGACTTTTTACTTTTTTTTTATTGTATTTATTAGTTTTTTGGTTTTTTAGACCTCCTTAAACATTTAAAATCAATATATGCAAGATTTTGTTTAGCGACATCTATAGATTATTTCTGTCAAGACTCGAGCAGTGTACTGTTTGACGCGTATCGAGAAAAACGCATAAAAATATGTACGTGCAATAATAGATGGCGCTGAAATCAATTTATTCCAAAAATAGTTAATTTTTTTATTTACTAATTTACTCTTCTAGAAAGGGTGGTTTTGACTATTTTCGATGTATGATGTTAAATTAATTAAAACTGTGCACTAACAGGTAGTAAATATCTGTATTTCAAATAAAACTAAATCTATTACTAGTCAATCGTGCTCCTAGTGACATCTATTGTAACATATTCCGAACTATTTGAGCCTTCTATGAAACAGACCCTCTATATTTGGGTACTTTGTGATATAAGGTTCATTTCTAAACTGTCAGTTCATTCTTAGAAATCTGCAACTTATAAACACAGTGGTTAACTTTCGCCTGTCCACAAGGACTAAAATAAAATAAAAAGTAGTGGTTGTACGGTCAGTCATCGTTTTCCATCATCCCATAGACATAGAGTTCAAATTCGCTTGCCATCAGTGAGGGTGACGCTTGACAACAGAGGCTTGTTTAGATGTTTGTGAGCAGCCTGGGGCTCGTTTCTCGAAAGCTTGTAACTTGTAATACAAGTGGAAGTCTCTTTTTAACACTATTAATTAGATAAGGACTTCCGCTTGTATTACAAGTTACAAGCTTTCGAGAAATAGGCCTCTGGCCGCTCCGATATATGAGATATATCTGGGTCGCGTTCTCGCGTTTTATAAAGCTACAATTTTAAATTTTTCTGTTTGCCTCTCTTTCTAGCCAATACGTGCGTACGTTAGAGACGCAAACAGCGAAATTGTAAACTAAATAAAACGCGACCCTAATGGCAACTATACCTTGTAATAAGTACAGTCAGCAGCAGATTTTGGTAAACGGGAAGGGTGTTCAAAATGAACTCGGCACGACCTTACTGCTAAGACTATAAGAGTTAATAAGAGTGTGTTAAGATTGTGAACAATTTACCCGTTAAGCAATATCTGCTGCTGACTGTACTCGAGTTGTGTCAGGGTTTGTATTTCTTTGTGAACACGATACACGCATAATTTTGAAAAGATACTCATCAAAGTCACACTTGTAATCTTTTATAAGATAACTTGTTTTCGACTTAACTTGACAATTCACTTTTGCGAGGTCACCAGTGTAACCCATTACACTGGTGACCAAATAATGCCCATTGATGATGTTATCCCCCTTATTCATAATCGTCTCTAACTTAACAAGCCGCAATAAGTATTGATTATCCCTTTCGCTCGTATGGTTATATTGATGAGACCGAAAGGGATAAACACTACTTAGCGGCTTGCTAAGTTAGGAGATGTTAATGAAATGAAAAAAAAATTGGGATATACAAAAACAAGTTGTAGGTATTATTTATGTTCTACCTACAAAATAACCTCCTTAGGTAATTTTGTAGGTAGAACATATTTAAAATTACCTCCTTAGGTAATTTTGTAGGTAGAAATTACCTACCTCCTTAGGTAATTTTGTATAACGTAAATAATACCTAGGTTCAACTTTGATTTTGTATATCCCAAAAATATTTTTTTTGAGGTGATAAGCAAAGAATATTTTATAACATAAAATATGGAACAAAACAGCATTGGAAAGTTTTAATGAAATTCGCGGTTCGTCACTAGGTAAATTTTGTGCGAGACAATGTCACCAGCAACATTTTAACAAGTTTTATTATTTACTAGTATTATTTTATTACCCACACGTTTCCCTTTCTCATTATCGATAGACATACATTAGTCGCAAAGTGTCAAGACTTCGGTGATGATAAAGATCGTTCGTATGGATCTGTATACATCTTTATGACGGCGTCTGTGAATCCTGTCTCGGCATCCGCTTGTTATCGTATGTGATAGTTAACCCTATTAATAAGAGGAATGAACTCCCTCCCTATCTACACTTAGACATAACATAATCATAAATTATTCGCGTTTTCTTCTGTAAGATTTAACGCCGGACCACACCAAGTGAGTGTGCAGCATATTTATTAGATGGCACACCGCTTGCTGAAGGCCGAGTGTAGTAGTATAGTATTTGTATGAAATGACGACGAAAAACGTAAACGCGATCGAGACGTTTTTTATAAGTTATCAGTGTAATAAGTTATTTTATTATAACATATGTTACAACGTGAGTTTCCGTTGAGAAGCGTAGACATAACATAGAACTTGTGTATGTGCTCTGGCAAGTATAGGTATTTAAGACCTATTAAAATTATCTACTTCATTACATAATACATATCTGTTAACTCTGATAATCTTTATTGCTAGAGTCATTAAAGGAGCGCAGTTCTAGCTGTCTTATAGCTCTAAGTTGTAGATACTAGATACAGTCAAGTAAATCTATTCACCTTTTTCGCGCTGCGCTTATCACCATGACAATTTGTGACCCCGACACTGGACGTAAGGTATGCCTGGGTGCTGTTTTAAGTGTAAAATACTATCATATACGTAGGTTGCCCTGAAAGTTTCGGGAATCGGAAAAAATACGCATTTTAATGAAATAAAAGTACTTTTATTGTTTTTCAAAGTATTCTCCTTTGTGTTTAATACACTTTTTCATTCTCTGAAACCAGTTTTTAAAACAGTTATTGAAGTCTGAAGAGGGGGTTGACAAAATGGCCATTTTATAAGCGTCGACTGCTTCTTCCGCGGTCTGAAAACGCTGACCACGCAACCGATTCTTTATTTTCGGGAAAGTAAAAAAATCGTTGGGACTTAGGTCGGGGCTGTACGGAGGATGGTCCAGTAATTCGACGTTTTCGCCCTTCAGATAGTCGTCTGTTTTCTGAGCGGTGTGAGGGCTGGCATTATCATGGTGTAGTATAATACGGCGGTTAGGGTTAGTTTTTCGCAGTTCAGCAAAAACAATCGGTAAACAAACGCCTATATACCAATCGGCATTGACAGTTCTTCGATCTTCAAGAGCGATAGTCGCCACGTGACCCGATTTGGAGACAAACGTGGCTACCATTTTTTTGATCGTGCTGCGAGAACGAACAACTTTTGTCGGCTTCGGTTCGTCTTCGTAAACCCAAACTCGAGATTGGTTTTTCGATTCAGGCTCATATGCGTAAATCCATGATTCGTCACCTGACACAATACTAAAAACGGCATTTGAGCTTCCTCCATTAAATCTTTTTAAAGTTTTGCGGCACCAATTGACACGTACCGTTTTCTGGTCGTCAGATAACAAGTGAGGAATCCACCGGGAAAATAACTTCCGCACGCCCAACTCTTGTTGTAAAATAACTTGTACCTGACTCATTCCAATGCCTAAAGTCTCCTGAATCTCCCGATATGTAACATGCCTATCTTCCTTTATCAGTTGGCGAACAACATCGATGTTTTGATCGGTAACGGCCGTTTTCGGTCGACCCTCACGTACGTCATCCGCAAGAGACACGGCCACGTTGGAATTCCGAATACCACCTGTATATGGTCGTCTTTGAAGGTGCTTCACTACTAAAAGCAATAGTTAATCGGTCTCCACATTTTTGTTGTGTTAATCCACTTTTAAAGTCATAATAAATCATTGCTCTAAAACTTTCGCGGGACAGCTCCATTTACACCAGCGACTCAACGACTTTAAAAAACAATTGAAAATCGGACATTTTTTTTTTTTCTAAGTGGCCAGTGTTTTCGAATAATGAGACTATGCTTGTAAGAAAGAGGTATAACACATGTCAAATATACGTTCCTAAGTATTAAATTCCCGATATTTTCAGGGCATCCTACGTATGTCAATGCCCCCCCTCCCCCCCTGAACGAAGTCCTGGATCCGGACCTGCTTCTCCCTAAAAAATATTCACAGACATCCGCTATCTCGAGTACCCTCCTCCTCTTAAAATCGACCCCTAACTGCGGAAGATTGTGGCCCTGATTTAGTCGCTGAAGAAGGCCTCCTCCATCTACTGCGTTCTTGAGCTTGATGAAGGGCCAGAGATATCGGCATCTGTGGTTCCTCGGACACCTGGGTGCTTAGACAAGTTGCCAATCGCTAACGCTTCATCGTCAATCGTAAACGAAAGGCAGCTAATTGTCTTTGTCGCACTAATATGAAAGAGTGACAAAGACGGAAAACTACGATACGCTACTAAGCGTTAGCGATTGGCAACTTGGCTAAGCATCCAGGTCGGACCATCTTCTGGGACTACGTCCTCTTGGTCGCAGGTCGCTTGCCATCCACATTACATACATACATACATCATCAGCCTGTGATAGTCCTCTGCTGGACGTAGCCCTCTCCTATCAACTATGCTTATATTAATACGCATTAGGAGGCCATACACATTGCCAGTTCTTATTCGTAGAGAGATAGAGATAGAGATCTTTATTTGCATCCAATATGTAATTGTGTAGTATACCTATATAGTAACTAGCGACCCGCCCCGGCTTCGCACGGGTACTATACCTAAATAAAAACCTTCCTCTTGAATTACTCTACCTATATTTAAAAGAATCTCATCATAATCCGTTGCGTAGTTTTAAAGATTTAAGCGTACAAAGGGACAGTCAAGGGTATAAATATGTATACACTTTTTTACTTATGTCTGGAATATAAGGTCTACAATTTATATATATATTTATGCCCCTGCCTGGACATAGGGACAGAAAAAATGACTTTATTTTATACTATGTAGTGAAGTGATGATACAATACGTGGACCCTGGTAGGGTATCGGAATAATTTCTTAAATATCTAATCTACTTCGACTTTATTACTTATCTCAAGTATACTGCACCAAAATTGTAAAAGTTACGTATAACTTATGGTTATCTTATCATATCACTCATCAGGCATGGAATCTCCGGAGACACCAACGTGCAAGGAGAGCAGGTGAAGAAGCTGGACGTGCTGTCCAACGACCTGTTCATCAACATGCTGAAGTCTTCCTTCACCACGTGTCTGCTGGTGTCTGAGGAGAATGACACCGTTATAGAGGTAGATACACATTCATCAGTTCATTCTACTAATCTTGGTAGTTTTTCTTAAACTTGCAAACCTTCAAACTGGGCGCAATATAATTGAATTTGAACTATCGTGAGATATAAGTAATAATACTACCAAAACAGGCTTTCCTCATGGACCAACTAGGTGTGCAACAGCACAACTAATATAGTTGCCGATTTCTAAGTTTTAACGGAAGCGGAAACAGAAGCAGACGTTTTGAATTTAGTTTAACGGAAGCAGAAGCGGAACCGAAAACAGAGCTCGAGTGAGAGCTATGTAAACGAGATGTTAAGGAGAATGACACCGTTATAGAGGTAGATACACATTCATCAGGCATGGAATCTCCGGGGACACCAACCTGCCTGCTGGTGTCTGAGGAGAATGACACCGTTATCGAGGTAGATACACATTCATCAGGCATGGAATCTCCGGAGACACCAACGTGCAGGGAGAGCAGGTGAAGAAGCTGGACGTGCTGTCCAACGACCTGTTCATCAACATGCTGAAGTCTTCCTTCACCACGTGCCTGCTGGTGTCTGAGGAGAATGACACCGTTATAGAGGTAGATACACATTCATCAGGCATGGAATCTCCGGGGACACCAACCTGCCTGCTGGTGTCTGAGGAGAATGACACCGTTATAGAGGTAGATACACATTCATCAGGCATGGAATCTCCGGAGACACCAACGTGCAGGGAGAGCAGGTGAAGAAGCTGGACGTGCTGTCCAACGACCTGTTCGTCAACATGCTGAAGTCTTCCTTCACCACGTGCCTGCTGGTGTCTGAGGAGAATGACACCGTTATCGAGGTAGATACACATTCATCAGGCATGGAATCTCCGGGGACACCAACCTGCCTGCTGGTGTCTGAGGAGAATGACACCGTTATCGAGGTAGATACACATTCATTAGGCATGGAATCTCCGGGTACACCAACCTGCCTGCTGGTGTCTGAGGAGAATGACACCGTTATAGAGGTAGATACACATTCATCAGGCATGGAATCTCCGGGGACACCAACCTGCCTGCTGGTGTCTGAGGAGAATGACACCGTTATAGAGGTAGATACACATTCATCAGGCATGGAATCTCCGGGGACACCAACCTGCCTGCTGGTGTCTGAGGAGAATGACACCGTTATAGAGGTAGATACACATTCATCAGGCATGGAATCTCCGGGGACACCAACCTGCCTGCTGGTGTCTGAGGAGAATGACACCGTTATCGAGGTAGATACACATTCATCAGGCATGGAATCTCCGGGGACACCAACCTGCCTGCTGATGTCTGAGGAGAATGACACCGTTATCGAGGTAGATACACATTCATCAGGCATGGAATCTCCGGGGACACCAACCTGCCTGCTGATGTCTGAGGAGAATGACACCGTTATCGAGGTAGATACACATTCATCAGGCATGGAATCTCCGGGGACACCAACCTGCCTGCTGGTGTCTGAGGAGAATGACACCGTTATAGAGGTAGATACACATTCATCAGGCATGGAATCTCCGGGGACACCAACCTGCCTGCTGGTGTCTGAGGAGAACGACACCGTTATAGAGGTAGATACACATTCATCAGGCATGGAATCTACGGGGACACCAACCTGCCTGCTGGTGTCTGAGGAGAATGACACCGTTATAGAGGTAGATACACATTCATCAGGCATGGAATCTCCGAAGACACCAACCTGCCTGCTGGTGTCTGAGGAGAATGACACCGTTATCGAGGTAGATACACATTCATCAGGCATGGAATCTCCGGGGACACCAACCTGCCTGCTGGTGTCTGAGGAGAATGACACCGTTATAGAGGTAGATACACATTCATCAGGCATGGAATCTCCGAAGACACCAACCTGCCTGCTGGTGTCTGAGGAGAATGACACCGTTATCGAGGTAGATACACTCTCATCAGGCATGGAATCTCCGGAGACACCAACCTGCCTGCTGGTGTCTGAGGAGAATGACACCGTTATAGAGGTAGATACACATTCATCAGGCATGGAATCTCCGGGGACACCAACCTGTCTGCTGTCTGAGGAGAATGACACCGTTATCGAGGTAGATACACATTCATCAGGCATGGAATCTCAGGAGACACCAACCTGCCTGCTGGTGTCTGAGGAGAATGACACCGTTATAGAGGTAGATACACATTCATCAGGCATGGAATCTCCGGAGACACCAACGTGCAGGGAGAGCAGGTGAAGAAGCTGGACGTGCTGTCCAACGACCTGTTCATCAACATGCTGAAGTCTTCCTTCACCACGTGCCTGCTGGTGTCTGAGGAGAATGACACCGTTATAGAGGTAGATACACATTCATCAGGCATGGAATCTCCGGAGACACCAACCTGCCTGCTGGTGTCTGAGGAGAATGACACCGTTATAGAGGTAGATACACATTCATCAGGCAAGGAATCTCCGGGGACACCAACCTGCCTGCTGGTGTCTGAGGAGAATGACACCGTTATCGAGGTAGATACACATTCATCAGGCAAGGAATCTCCGGGGACACCAACCTGCCTGCTGGTGTCTGAGGAGAATGACACCGTTATAGAGGTAGATACACACTCATGAGGCATGGAATCTCCGGGGACACCAACCTGCCTGCTGGTGTCTGAGGAGAATGACACCGTTATCGAGGTAGATACACATTCATCAGGCATGGAATCTCCGGGGACACCAACCTGCCTGCTGGTGTCTGAGGAGAATGACACCGTTATCGAGGTAGATACACATTCATCAGGCAAGGAATCTCCGGGGACACCAACCTGCCTGCTGGTGTCTGAGGAGAATGACACCGTTATCGAGGTAGATACACATTCATCAGGCAAGGAATCTCCGGGGACACCAACCTGCCTGCTGGTGTCTGAGGAGAATGACACCGTTATAGAGGTAGATACACACTCATGAGGCATGGAATCTCCGGGGACACCAACCTGCCTGCTGGTGTCTGAGGAGAATGACACCGTTATCGAGGTATACCATTCAGTAATCTTCTGTTATTTTATCTTGAACTCTGAACCTTCAAACACTTAATTAAATTTAAAAACTATCCTGAGGGCCGAGACATAGGTAAAACCACTAAAACAAGGCCTGCTGCCACGAACACCAAACTTCTTAAATTTCGGGGATTTGTCTCTGTCACTCGAAAGAAGGCGTCATTAGAGTGACAGAGACCAACTAGATATGAACAAGTCGTTGCGCCATCAAGAATATTTTCATCACACCTGCTCGTAAAAAGTGTTATTATACGCAGGCATACTTGAACGTAATGAGCTGTATTATGCGTGATTATGCCCATGGGCTATAATGGATTTTCATAGGACATTACGTCGCACTAGCGCCGAGATTCCTTTTATAAAAATGATGAATTTAAGTCATCCTTGATTTTGAGAAATGATTTAGATCATTTTAGAGTAGTTTTGTGAAAATATATAGTTTTATTTACTTTTTTGCCTCACAGGTGTGATGAAAAACATTGTGTGTGCCACGGGCGGTACAAGAATTATGAACTCGTGTGAAGTAAAGCCCGCGCCTTCGGCTTGGGCTTTACTTTCACACTGGTTCACAATTTCTTATTTACCGCCCTTACTACACAATGTACTATTAGGTAACTGTGTATTATCTACTCCGTGACGACTTCAACTGACAAACCGTGACCGTGAGTACTAAGCTGTAGATTTTGTTACATTGAGGAAGACAGATCCCTTTAAATTTAAACACATAAGCCATCGCTACTTTCTCCTATTATAAATTTTATTATCGATTCCTTTATATGTATGTTCGATGTATTTTAGTTGGATCATGGAAAGGATAGGTTTATTTTTTAAAAGCTTCTAAGCTCCTATATATTGATTTAAACTTTCACGATTATCACTCATAGTTTAAAGACAAACTGGTCTTAATCGCGTAAACTTACGTTTAATTATATCCTGACGTTTCGGGCATGACCTTACACCCGTGGTCGCAGGCAGACTCAAGCTCCTATTTCGTTTTAAGGAGTTTCTCTTAAAATTCAATATCAATTAACGTCCAGGTGGAGACGGAGCGTCGCGGCAAATACATAGTCTGCTTCGACCCGCTGGACGGTTCCTCCAACATCGACTGCCTTGTGTCCGTAGGCTCCATCTTCGCTATTTACAAGTAAGTTACTTTTTAGTTTCGCCATGTCAGTTTGTCCGTCTGTCCGCAGCATAGCTCAGTGGCTATATATCTACAACTATAAATCTGCAATTTGGTACAGGTATACATAACAATTATGCTAAAGTGGTATAATAAAAACTAGATTTTTTTCCGGGTAGGTAGGTACCTAACCTACCTCCCCAACTGGTGAAGGGGGGATTATTATTTTTTTATTTGCTGCAATCCTATAGTGTGGGATATCATTGAATAGGTATCTTAACCACTCACTTGCTTTGATTTTTGCGATAGACTCTATGTCTATGTAAAATAAGCGTGATGACATGTAACAAAAGCTACATGCTAGCTAAGGGTCTTAAAATAAACTTTTTTCTAAAGTCCATATTTTCGAAGATAATCGCTCCAGAAGAAAAAAAATGTGTCCCCCCCTCTTAACTTTTGATCTACCTACGGATCAAAAGTTAAGAGGGGGGGGGGACACATTTTTTATACACATTAATAACGCATACACTATATCGTCGCTGGTACCCACATCACAAGCCTTAATTGAGCTTACCGTGACTGTTGATTTGTAAGATGTCCCAAGATATTTATTTATTCCAGAAAGCAATCCCCCGGCGAGCCGTCAGTGGCAGACGCGCTACGGCCCGGCCGCTCTCTGGTAGCGGCGGGCTACGCGCTCTACGGCTCGGCGACGATGCTGGTGCTCTCGCTGGGCGTGGGCCGCGGCGCACATGGGTTCATGTACGACCCCAGTCTCGGGGAGTTCATACTCACCGATCCGGCGATGAGGATCCCGGAGAAGGGGAATATCTATTCGCTTAATGAGGGTAAGATTACACATTTACACATTCGTATCTTCTTCTTTGCATAATTGCGTCCACTATCGAACATATGTCACTTTGATGCGGCGGTTCTGAATCAAGTCGACCTTGCCGTCTGTTTAATGTCGTCCGAACATCTAGTTCGTGGTTAAAACAGACATTGTTTAGGGATTTCAAGAAAAATCGAGTATCTAGGTATGACTGCCCGGTAAGAGCAAGGATCTAAGGGCTACTTTCATTCAACTTACTCAAGTTATGTAACATAATTGTAATACTGTACATGTCGGTCTCAATCTGCAACGCTATTGTAATTAATATGCAAGAATCGGAAAATTCCTTAATAAATAATGTCGATGGGGCATCCGTTTTGATTCGTTGCCCTTTAAAAGGGATACTTATCCCTTTTCTTAGAGTAACTAAGAAAACTAAATTATTTATGAAGAAATTTTCCGATTCTTGCATATTTCCAAATCGTTTTGAAATCCGTATAATATTTTTATTTTATTTTATGTCATTGCGGGAACCTAGAAAGAGTGAGCGATTGGATCCGTGATTAAACTACAAATGCTCTCATTAACTCGAGTTAACTTAACCAATTTCACAATCAAACTCCAGGTTACGCCGCCGAATGGGAGCCAGGTCTAAAGAAGTACGTAGAAGAGAAGAAGAACCCGAGCAGCGGCAAGGCGTACGGCGCGCGCTACGTCGGTTCCATGGTCGCTGATGTCCACCGCACCATCAAGTATGGAGGAATCTTCATGTATCCTGCTACTAAGTCGTCTCCTAATGGAAAGGTAGCTTATCTTTATCTTGTTGATGACTTTAATGACTGCTGTTCGCACCAAGAGGATCTTTTGTGTAAAGCTCCTCTTGGGGCGACCAAGAGGAGCTTTTGCGTAAGCCTCCTGTTGCGTCTAAATCAGAGTCAACAGACAGGTAATATGGTACAGAAGAAATAAAAAACCTAGGGAGCAAGGCGTACGGAGCACACTACGGTTCCATGGTGTCTGACGTCCACCGCACCATCAAGTATGGAGGGATCTTCATGTATCCTGCTACTAAGTCGTCTCCCAATGGAAAGGTAGCTTATCTTTATCTTGTTGATGACTTTAATTATGACTGATGTTCGCCCCAAGAGGATCTTTTGCGTAAGCCTCCTGTTGCGTCTAAATCAGAGTCAACAGACAGGTAATATGGTACAGAAGAAATAAAAAACCTAGGGAGCAAGGGATCTTCTGTATCCGGCCATCAAGTCTTCTACCAATGGAAAGATGTATTCACATCACATCATCAGCCTATGATAATCCACTGCTGGACGTAGGCCTCTCCTATTAACTATGCTTATAAACGCATTAGGAGGTAAATGCCCATAATCACCACGCTGGACGAGCGGGTTGGCGATCGCAGTAATGTGTCCACTATGATGACACTGCTGCCCATCATCAATCTTCAATCAAATAATGGTAAGTTACACTTCAATCCCTTAGTCGACTCTTACGACACCCACAGGAAGAGTCGGGGTGGTGACGTATTAATTCTTACTGCCGTCACCACACGGCACGGAAAGGTATATTCTCTTATCTTTAACTTGTCGGTGATGTCTCTTATGGATGATTGTAGCCCAAGAGGATCTATGTGTAATTACCTTCTGTTGCTTCTGAATTCTGAATCAGAGTCAATGATACTGAAGAAATTAAAAATTCTCAGTAGCCAGGTAGGTACTAAAGGTAGGTAAGGTGTATTGAGCGCGCTATGTTGGTTCCATAGTGTTTACAGCACCATCAAGTATGGAGTGTAAGTATCTTCATGTATCTTGCGACTAAGTCGTTTAACAATTGAATAGTTGCAAAAGTATAGAAAGTAGGTGACTATAAATCACGAGCGTAGCAGGTGTTTCAACTTATAAATGTTGTGACTTTTAGAGACTTTACATCTCTTGTTATTATTATTATATTTCAATTTGTTTAAAATCAATTTTATGTTTTTTTTTAATGCATGTTAGTTGTAAGATGTACCATCATTGTTTGAAAAAATAATTCCCGCCAAGTTTCTTACCGGTTCTTCTAGGGTCAGCGGTTTAGGGTTCGAACCGGAAGTAGTTTTCATATCTAGACGATTCAAAAGAGTTTGTTGCTATTCCAATTTGAATAAAGAATTATTTGACTTTGACTTTAAACAGACACGAGTTAGAACTACATTTCAACATGTGAATCATACAATATTTTACAATGCATTATGGGAGGAAAACCAGACAATCTTAGCAGTACCAACAGGCCGTGAAGAAAAGTACCTACTATGAAAATTCGTTCCTGCACACGTGCGAAAAAATATCACTTTCTGTGCATAAGTTTATCCTTAAAAAGAGCTCTTTCTGAGCATATGTATTGTAAAGGTAGCTTATCAATTTACATCGGACTGATGATGTAAATCATCGGACAGATCCAATCAATCAATCAAAATCTTTATTGTATCCGAGTGATGTATCGGATTTTTTATTTTTGTCCCATGGACAAATCTGGAAGAACTATACTTCGTTTTTTTTAGCATTAGAAAGACCTTTGCAGAACGAGATATAAGGTTTTTTTACAGGCAAATTCTGCGGATCGAACAGTAAATACGAGTTATTAAACATCACGAATTTATTATCATGCTATAATATTAATACACATTACTCAGTGTTGTGAACAGATAAGAAACATAATGTTAGTTAATTTATATTCTAAGATGAAAAGATAATAATTTTAACAAATTGCGTTTGAAATTTTTCATGGAAAGGTTGTACATTAAAAAACCTAAAGAGGCAGAGTTCTCACACAATTTTAAAATGTCACTGTCTGTCATTCGACTTCATATTGTTGTCGGTTGAGTCGGTTGTGTTTTATATTGCTGTTAGCTTACTTAAAGATTGTTGTTATCGTTTTTGTTCAATTTCGTTATTAATTGTTGATCTATTTAGATATTTTGTTTGTTGGTGCACATTTAAAATGGATGAAAGCAAAATCCTGTGACTACCAGTGAAAAGCGGATGGTGGTGAATATTTACAAATTAAGAAATGTGCCAAGGAATATCCCACTAAATCGGAACGTGTGAAAAAGACTGCTGAGACTGCTGGCATATCGTTGGCTACGGTATATAACATTTTAAAAGAATATTTTTTTTTTATGAAATTAGATAAATTAATAGATAACACTGTGGAAAAAAATATTATAAACGTTGGTGGTTCCGAGTCCTCGGACTCTTCCACTGACTGTGAATAAAACTATGTATGTCATCTGAGTTTTATTTTCTAATTTGTTACCAAATTCAAACTACATTAGAGCGTCCCAGACCGCCTATAATGGCGAATAAAACTATGTATGTCATCTGAGTTTTATTTTCTAATTTGTTACCAAATTCAAACTACATTAGAGCGTCCCAGACCGCCTATAATGGCGACAAATACTAAACGACGTTGCCGATGCGTAGGGTTGTCTTAGTATTGTTATCTGCTCAGTCTTTATGACACCGTGTCCGCTTTTATACCGATAGTTTTAATCCTTAAATGCATGACTTTTAAAAGTATTGGGAGTGCATAATGTAAGCCAGATTAAATATGCAAATATTGTTAAATTTTGGACTGTAAACTTCATTAAATTCAGTAAATGTAAAATCGGTACGATATTAGTTACAAATAAAAAAAAATACTTTGTTAAAAACCGCCAAACACTAAATGAAAACTTTCAATATATATATTTTTTCTAAATTGCCGCCATCTTGCTTATAAAACACTTATAGCTTTTTTTAAATACAGTTTTGCCAACAAATTAATAATAAATGTGAAAACTATGCGTTTAGCTATCGGTAAATATCAAATGATATGTATATACATAAGTTCCGAGAAATTCAGTGGTATCGGCCGAAATCGAAGAAGGAAGGTTTACGACCACTGCTTCTTTGTTCACCCGTTTGACAGATAATTCTAATCTTAAATAAAACGAAGTATAGGATTTCGTTTTTTTTTAAAAAAAAGCTCACTTCATTACCGCGGAACTGAATGAAAAGGACGTGTAAAACGTCAATACGAAGAGTACCTTAATCTCATTATCTGCCCTTATTTCCAGCTCCGTCTCCTCTACGAATGCAACCCGATGTCCTTCATCGTCACTGAAGCCGGTGGCATAGCCTCCAACGGCAAAATACCCATCCTGGACATCGAACCCACGTCCATCCACCAGCGTGCCCCTTGCTATCTCGGCTCTAAGAAGGATGTCGAAGAACTGCTTAATTATTTGAAGTGAAGCATGATCGCATGATGTTTGTGAATTAAGACTGAAAATATACGTATCGTTTTTTGGTTATCGATAAAATTTTACGCTTTTATTTATTCACTGGTCACACCGCGAGCTACTAAACTATGAACTATAGAATCTTTTGTTCGTGTTTATAGCCGATAGTCCATAGCTTAGTAGCTCGCAGTGAGACCAGTGCCTAACAGACATGATAGCCAAAGCTACTGATAGAATTGTAAGCAATAGTAATCAATGATATTTCAGATTTTGATATACATATATACAGGATGTAATCGATAAGTGTTTACTTACAGGCCATAATTCCGTAAATATGGGAGATATCAGAAAACTTTTAACTGATATCGAAAGTACGTTACGCAACGAGTAAAATTACATTAATAACTATTTCTATATAGATGTAGTAATATTAAAAATACTAACTTAAAACGCTGCCATACATTTAGTATGACGACTTACAGCCTTAAAGAATGTCGGGTGTCGTAAGAGATAAAACTGTTAGAGATTCGTTATTTGTACGAATACATTGTAATAAAACTAATAAAATAATAATACTACCGTTTATGAATTAATTAATCTAACATTTATTCTTAAATAAAAAAATAATCGTATTAAACTAGTCTTTGAATGAACGGTTACGTACTAAATGTATTGGAGAGTTTGAAGTTAATATTTGAGATATTTCTGATTTTATTTCAAAGAAGTTATTAGTGTAATTTTACTCGTTGGGTAATGCACTTTCGATATCAGTAATTTTTTTTTCTGATATCTGTTACGGAATTATGGCCTGTAAACACTTATCGATTACACCCTGCAGATGTTTGAAAAACGCATAGGGTGGGATAGGTAATCCCTGTAGGGATAAACCCCTTCGCGTGATAAAATTATAGGGTAACCCATTAAAAAATATGTGAAATCATTTAATAATGTTGACCCTATTCATTATCAGTGATAGGTTTATTGGATTCTCTTGGCGGGACTGTTATCCATATTACTGTTTCATAAAGTATGCTCTTGTGTGTATAATACAATAGGGTGAAACAAAATCTTATAGTCCACCCGTAACTTTTTTCTTTCGTGAATTCCCGTTAGGGGGGCCCCAAAGAACCGATCACTGTTAATTATACAGGAATACCACAAGGACAATATATTTAACGAAAGTTTGATGATTAGGCCATTAATGCGGCGTAGAAATAAAAGAACAGAGTTGTGTTCATTATTTTATTTACAGAAAACTTAAATACTTATTTTTTACCAGAAACTCGCTTATTCTATTAAGAAAATCAATTAAAATAAAACAGTCTGCTTCAAACCACAGTATAAATATACCAAGTGCTCTCAATGCGTACTAAATACAATTCATAGTTGTTATACCTACTTTCTAAAATTATTACCAAATAATGTTTTGATTTGATGATATTTCATCGCAACTTATTTACTCGTGCCAATTTAAAAATACTTGTTGTTTTAACTATAAACCGATTTTCTAGCTTTCCCGAAAGTAGCACTCTGTCTAACTCTTGCCTTATATGTAGTTTTGCTTCTCAATCAATGTCATACATAATAATTATCAAGTATTTTAAACATTTCAAATTAATCCTACAATATATTATGATAAATGTGTCGATGATATTTTAGGTCGTTAATATAAATTGTTGGTATAGGTAAATTCACGAAAGCTGGCACGAATGGATCGAGTAAGTGACAGAATGTATCTATGTGTGGATGTCAAAATGACAGTAGATACAGGTTGGTATAGCACGGCAGCATACGCACAATGATATATGTCATTCATTTCATTTATTCCATTCGTGCCAGCTCTAGTGAATTTACCTGTATACAGTGGCAACTAGGTAGGTTATGGACAAAGAATGTAAAAATGTCCTGTCTCTAAGTCCTTTATATTAAATAATGGTTGTCCGATTCATACATTCAATATCATAACTTAATTAGGAGAAAGGAGAAGAATTTGTAGTGTAATGTTTTTTTAAGGATAGATAGTTTAAATATATGGAAAATAGACAAAATGGTAAACACGTTATGGATACGATGCGTCACTGCGATCCCGTACCGTCACCGTTTTTTGAGCATTGGTGCGGTATCGCACCTACCTTTTAAAGGGAAAGAATAAAAAAAACATGGATTCAAGCCTCAACGCAGAGATGGGCATTAATCGATTATTTTTTTAATCAACTATCTAATCGACTAAAGAATTAATCGTCACAAATTAATCGCGATTAATTTAATTGAGATTAACTTAATCGTCGCAGAATTGGATTAAAGATTAATCAATCGTCATTTTAATCGACTAAATTACTCGATTAAGAATTTTCCAACACAGTGCATAAATAAAAAATGTATTATCGTTCAACATCATTTGACGCCACTTGTAAAAACTGACGAATGCTTTGATATATTATTTACCAAAGGTAACCGCGATTATGAAATACACGCAGAAAGTCCTAGGTATTGTTATACATCGCTTCAGGTATAAGTCTGTTAGCGTAACCTGAATTTACGACTCACAAAAAATCCTGATATTAATCGAAAAAAAAAATCTAATTAAACAATCGATTATGGATTTAATCGCTCGTATTTAATCGTCGATTAATTTAATCGTGATTAAATTAGTCGAACAAGAACGACTAAGATTTATTAATCGTCAAATTTAATCATTAATCGATTACTTTTAAGTTAATCTTAATTGTTAATCGTTAGTCGATTACATTTTGCCCATCACTGCCTCAACGCCATTATACACCGTGTTTTTTTTTGATTTCCGTTAAGTTAAAGGGAAGCTTATTTAGGTCAAAAATAATCTATTTCAGGTTCTCTCACACTTACCATTTCATTTATTATGTACGAAAAAGAAAAAAAATGTTTTTTTTTCGAATTCGACTAAAACCAATATACCAGGTAGCTCCAATTTACGTACCAAGCAGCCTGTTCAATTTAACGGAATTAAAAAAAAACACGGTGTACACTGTACAGTACGAAAAATTTTGTACAAGAAAAAAATACAAAAAGATAGTGGTAAAGGGTGGTAATTTTCGACCGGTGGTCTATAAAGGGTTAAAGTACGTTCAGCTGGTCGGAGCCTACTGCTATGCTATTCTCTTATTCACACATTCGACGCTGCGTTCGTCAACGAGCTCGACATCGAGACAGCCTTGTCTAAAATCCTAGCTGTTTTATTTGACATTAGGAATCGAGGCTGTGAGCGAAGTTGTGGTCGAGTTCGTCGCTGTTTTTCGTTAGAGAATACGAAGTTCATACATTAAACGTCAAACTCTCGACGCAGTGTAGTTCCAGCTCACGCCGCATTCGTCGCCGAGCACTAGTGTCGTTTAAAGTACATTAGTGAATACCATTTTTAAGCTCGACGCTGCCGCAGCACTGACGCAGCGCTGACAGCAAGGCGGTTTCCTTAGAGAATAACACTGCAGTACCCTAAGCTGTGAACGCGAGGAACTGGTGGAAGACGTCGAGGATGTGCGGGTCGAGGTCCTGCGTGAACAGCAGCGTCTCCAGCGTACTCGAGTACTTCTGCACCTGCTCGTGGTGGAACAAATTGTGTCGGTCGGAGTTTGCGAGCGTGTATAAAGGGTTGAAGTAGGTTGAGCTGTGAGCCTAAGCTGTGAGCGCTAGGAACTGGTGGAAGACGTCGAGGATGTGCGGGTCGAGGTCCTGCGTGAACAGCAGCGTCTCCAGCGTACTCGAGTACTTCTGTACCTGCTCGTGGTGCTGGAACAAATTATATTGGTTGGATTTATGTTGTCTTGAGACTAAGGTCCGACCGAGACCCATATTTTAGTCTCGGCCGAGACCGAGAATAAATTTGATTCTCGGCTGAGACCGAGACCGAGACTTGGTAGAAAGGAAAAAAAACGCATAAATTACATAAAAAATCCCTAGCAAATGCCTATAGTAAATCCAACGTCAAACTAAATATAGCATTTTTTTTTGATATTTCATTTTTTTGAATTTTTTTTATGTAGGTACCCCAAAAACCGGTATTCGAATTTTAGGTATTTTTTATCGATAGTATGATAGGGGTCGCTTAGTCTAAATTATTCCTTCCGTTTATTTTAAAGTGAAATTGAAGTCAGTTCATGTCAATATGACACCAATAAAATCGCAGTAAGTTCGCGAGATGGCGTCAAGCTCGCCAATTACAGCTCATTACGAATCTCGGCCACGGCCGAGAGTCCCGGCCATTTTTGGCCGAGAGCCGAGAGGGATACCTCGGCTCGATTTTTGGCCGAGAATGTCGAGACCGAGACCGAGACCGAGATCTCGGTCGGACCTTACAGTTGAAACGTAATACCGCTAAAATACAGTGTGTATCTGAACGAAAGGCAAACCTTAGCCTGGTGATTAGGTCCTTAGTGATTAGTGGTCCTTGTTTTTGCAATTTTGTAGGATGTTTGAACCAATAAAGGAGCTCTTTGCCCTCCCGATTGCAATGTTCTATGGGGCACCCTCTCATTTTGTTATTTGATAAGTAAACCATATTTGATTTTTTTTTCTAAGCCTTTCGGTGCGGGGTAATCCTATTAATTACCTTTACCCTTACTTCTCTATTAAGGATACAATTTTGAATCGAATCTCTACCAAAATTGAGAAGCGTCTTTTCAAAAGGGCTTATTTCCACTATGTCAACCATCAGCAGAGTCCGGAATTCTGGTAGCATTTTTGAGCTGTCATAGGGACTTCTCGTTTATCGACTACCGATTATACATATGTATATCGATAAATACAGAATACAGTGTAAAATAATTATGATTACAAGTAAAAGTTACCAATAGACGGTCTTATCGCTCGTGAGCGATCTCGTTTAGATAACTTTTGAGTTGCTGAAAATGTTAAATAGAGATTTGCAACATGATATCATAAGGCTCAATAGCAATTCTCGTAGCAATTTCTTCCGAAAAATGTTTAATAACCATAAGAAATCCACAAATATTAATAAGGATTAATAAAATATGTATTTTAATTTCTATTTATAATTTCCAAAAAGTTGGTATCCAAAGGTTATCTAAAAGAGATCGCTCATTAGCGATAAGACCGGCTGCGGTTACTTCTATTTGTAATCATAATTATTTAACATTGTATTCTGAATTTATCGATATACTTATGTATAATCGGTAGTCGATAAACGAGAAGTCCCTATGACAGCTCAAAAATGCTACCAGAATTCCGGAGTCTGACCATCAGGTAGGTAGGTCAGGTAGTTTTTTTCTGTGTTTTCATAAGATAAATAATCTCTATTGACAAAGTGGAAATGAGCTCTTTTGAAAAGGCACCAAGTGACCAAACTGCTACCGTAGCATACGGATACTCACCGCTAGAAAGACCTGCCGTAGTCTTCCAACAGTGCTTCTATATCATCTTTTCTAAGCCTTTCGGTGCAGGGTAACCCTATTAAAATACCCTTATCCCGTGACAACCAGAGTCTTTCGCTGTTGATTTTTTCTATGGTAAGCACATCTGTTACGACATTATGACATTATCCGCATTGTAAAAAAGTAACACCAATATCAATTTGTTTAATTAAAAACAAATCGATGTTATCTAATCATGAATTGATTACAG
This sequence comes from Thaumatotibia leucotreta, assembly GCA_025490895.1. Taxonomy (NCBI): domain Eukaryota; kingdom Metazoa; phylum Arthropoda; class Insecta; order Lepidoptera; family Tortricidae; genus Thaumatotibia; species Thaumatotibia leucotreta. Next base: position 81,164 of record JALPQI010000930.1, on the reverse strand, counting down.
CGCCATTTATAGCAAATTCAACGCAACGGAAGAGTTGTCGAGTTTGCGGAAGATTGTGGTAGACACACGTTTTTGAGTGGCTTAAATTTGTAGTACCTTAAAAACATTAAGTACAGATGTCGCTAGTGATTAGCTTCACAATACCATTGACTAAATTCACTGTGATCGACGGAAGGTCGTCTGGTGTAATTGGAAGCACGTTGGACCGGCAATCCAGAGGAAGCGGGTTCGCATCCCGTGACAACCAGAGTCTTTCGCAGTTGACTTTTTCTATGGTAAGCACATCTGTTACGACATTGTGGTAAATACCCTTACCCTAAATTCATTAGAACATTAGAATCGATTCTCTACTATAACTGTTATTCGAAAATCGTTCGAACGCTTGACGAGTGACACATCTTACCCATCGTCTGTTCTAAGCCTTTCGGTGCAGGGTAACCCTATTAATTACCTTTACCCTAAATTCATCCAACAAGTAAACAATTTAGAATCGATTCTCTACCATAATTGTTATTGCGTCTAAGTTGCCCTTGGTTGGGCATTTTCGCGAGAAGAGATACAAAAACTTATTTTTCTGAAACAGGTAAATTTTATGTTTTTCCTGCTCAGAATCACGAGCTCTTTCGATCCTACTAGAAAAAAAAAAGTGTCCCAACTTTTTGTTTCTATTACGTAACCGTTTTTCAAACACTTTGTCCAGCGGTTACAAAGTGGAGAGCATGTAAAATGTATGAAAAATGTGGGACCATTTTTTTCTCGTACATTGAAAGAACTCGTTATTCTGAGTAGGAAAAACATTAAATTTACCTACCTTAAAAAAAATTTTTTTTGGATCTCTTCTCGCGAAAATGCCCGGTTGCTACCAAGAGTAAATAAGACACCGTAGCCTAAGGATACTCACCGCTAGAAAGACCTGCCGTAGTCTTCCAACAGTGCTTCTATACCAGCCGGTGTTGGGGTCCCTAGCGTCAGTATCGCAGCGAACTAGATGTTCCGACAATATCATGATGAATCGCTGGAATACGATGAGGAAGAGCCGTTTTTGGTCCATGTGGGCTGCTTCTAGACGCTCCTCCATTCGTTCTACAGCCTGTTACAGAAATTAAGATAAAAATATTAATACTACTCGTAGGTAGGCACTACAAGTTAATGTTACTCGCGAGAATTGAGCGGCAAAGCCTTGGTTACTAGGCAATGATGATTAAAAATTGATAAATCAAAATATATTTGTGACCTAGTTGGTTCGAATCTCGGCGAGGGCATTATTTGTGTATTTATTTATCACAAATATTTGTTCCTTGGTCATGAATGAATGAATGAATGAAAGAATGAATGAATGAATGAAGCATTTATTCGAAACACAAGTAGTATTGAAATACATCAATTGGTATTATAAGTAATCCTGGTTTCGGAAAAGGATAAAACTCAGCATGTGTCGCAACACAAAGTGATACGACGCTGATTTTTAGTGTACCCTTACAAAAAAAAACAAAAATGCAAAACACTAAACAATACATAACACAAAATTACACTACGCGAAGTACAACAGAATGTGCAGTGTAATTAAAAGCTACGAGAAATATAATAAAGATTTAGGTGATGAAAGGTGGGTGGTCATGGTTGTCTAAGTATTTAAGCATCTATATGTAACTGTCTATTATATTGTCGCCTGGTACCCGCTTCACAAGCCTTAATTGAGCTTACTGTGGGACTAGTTCGATTTGTGTAAGATGTCCCAATATATTTATTTTATTTTATGTATTTCTAACCTGGCAGTTACAATGATTTCGATGAAAAAAAATGCATAACACGATGTCTAGTAATACAGGCAAAACCTATAATTTGTATAATAAAGTTTACCTCTTCAGTAGGCTTGTCCTGGTCTTTCTTCTTCTTGCTGGTGCCCTCGTCTTCGGAGTCAGAACTGGAGGAGTCAGCTCGAGCCAACTCAGCGCGGGCATCTTGCAACTCGCGACCTGGGAATTAGAAATTACAGTATTAAAAACATTGAAGCTTATTAAAAAGATGAATAAGATAGTAGCGAAAGAACAAAAAATACACACAAATCAGAATACATTGTTATAAATATTAGATGTCATATACCAAAGCAAAACGACCAAGATCACCTAACGTCCGAGGTGGGGATCGAACCCACGTACTCAGCTTTCGCGGCTGATGCCTGTACCCCTCGGCCACTCGGCCTTAGCAACCACCGGTCAAATTTTCTTTGGTATATGACATCTAATATTTATAATTTATATAGTATTAAGTAGTGTGACTACTGGGGAAAAATAAAAAGTACAACTCAAAATATTTAGTTAATAAATAAAGAGACAAATGGGAGGGGATATACAGAAGAACGGATAATATTACGGGACAAGGACCAAGTGAAGATAAGAAGTAGAGGTACTACTCGTAGAGGTAATAAACGACGATAGCATAGAGAATGGAGGAACTGGCTACTCGATAAAATCAACATGTCGAAATGGTAAGAAAGGAGAAAATATGAATGACGAAAAGATAAATGGAAAGAAATGATAGGAAAATATTTACTTATGTTAAGAACCAGCCGTGTGGTGATGGCAGTAAGAATTCATTTGTCACCACCCCAACTCCTCCTGCGAGTGTCGTAAGAGTCGACTAAGGGATCGAAGTGTCACTGACCACTATTTGATAAAAGATCGATGATGGGCAGCAGCGTCATCATAGCAGGGACCGGACCCGCTTACCCTAACCCGTTTAAAACCCCGGGGTATTTTAAGGCTGGGTTCCAAAAACCCCTTCATTTCGGTAACCTTATTATTCGCTTACCGGTTAACCGATATTAACCGCTTCATTTGAATTAATTCCGGTTAGCGCTTACCAATATAAAAACCCAGGAACGGGTTACCGCTTCAAGCGCTGATTAAATATCAGCAAGCTGTTATAGCTTTTATACGAACTGAATATGGTCTATTATCGTAGCACCCAACTCCAAACATAAAGGCCCCTCATGCGCGCGCGCTCTTTTTGTTCGAACATATTATTGAGATTAAGTATTGAGACCACGGCCAATTTAAAATATTATTTTTTCTACTGTTTGGTTGAATAAGTTGAATTCGTATACAGGGAGCCTTAAAGAACACCCTTAATTAGATTTATCGGATTCTCAGATCACCGGACGTTTAAGAATAGTTTTTTTAAACTGCAAAACATTATTTAAAATAAGTTGAAACAATATTCTAGATCTAACTTTATTTTAAGTTTGTACCAGGGATCGGATAACGGTTTTTGCTCCATACAAAAGAACGGTTCGAATTCCGTTCTTTTTCGTTCTTCGGTTTATAATTTTTTTGTTAATGGAGTAATTGAAAAATTTGATGTTAATAATTCCATAAAATGTTAAATACTACATAAAGAGCGTAAAACATTTTAAAATATTGAGCTATATCGAGGTTTTCCTAAAAAACCGGTTCCGATCCCTGGTTTGTACTGCCCGTCACACGGCCTCGGTACCTACTATTTGCAGGGCGGTAGTGCGGCATTTGTCAAAGGCTTTGTAATACGCCGACCAAATAACGCAAATTCAAACAAAAGTGTGCATTATATCCGACGGTGTAGAGCTAATTGAGCTTGCCATAGGACTAGGTCGATTTGTGTAAGAATGTCGTATAGTTTATGTTGTAATTGTTCGAATTGTAATAAATGTAATATGTAATATCGAAATTGGGTGTACCTAGTGTAAAAAATAGTATATGTGGTATCATTCTACGCTGACCACCTGACATGGAGTAGTTTCAAGGTTGGAACTCCATTCTAAGATCCAAGATGGCGGCAACTTTTTTTTGCAATTTTCATCATTATACTCATTTCTGACTAATTCGCATACGTGGAATCCGAGTCTCGAGTCGCTTCTAAGATCCAAGATGGCGGCAACTTTTTTTGCAATTTTGGTTACTATACTCGTTTCTGATTAATTCGCATCCGTGGAATCTGATTTTCAGGTCCATTCTAAGATCCAAGATGCCGGCAACTTTTTTTGCAATTTTCATCATTATACTCATTTCTGACTAATTCGCATACGTGAAATCCGATTTTCGGGTCCATTCTAAGATCCAAGATGGCGGCAACTCTTTTTTGCAATTTTCATCATTATACTCGTTTTTGACTAATTCGCATACCGGAAATCCGATTTTCGGGTCCATTCTAAGATCCAAGATGGTGGCTACTCTTTTTAGCAATTTTCTTCATTATACTCATTTCTGACTAATTCGCATACGTGAAATCCGATTTTCGGGTTGATACTAAGATCCACTAACTCGCATACGTGGGATCCCATTTTCGGGTCCATTATAAGATCCAAGATGGCGGCAAATTTTTTTAGCAATTTTGATCATTATACTCATTTCTGACTAATTCGCATACGTGAAATCCGATTTTCGGGTCCATTCTAAGATCCAAGATGGCGGCAACTCTTTTTTGCAATTTTCATCATTATACTCGTTTTTGACTAATTCGCATACCGGAAATCCGATTTTCGGGTCCATTCTAAGATCCAAGATGGTGGCTACTCTTTTTAGCAATTTTCTTCATCATACTCATTTCTGACTAATTCGCATACGTGAAATCCGATTTTCGGGTTGATACTAAGATCCACTAACTCGCATACGTGGGATCCCATTTTCGGGTCCATTATAAGATCCAAGATGGCGGCAAATTTTTTTAGCAATTTTGATCATTATACTCATTTCTGATCAATTCGCATCCGTGGAATCCGAGTTTCGAGTCGCTTCTAAGATCCAAGATGGCGGCAACTTTTTTTGCAATTTTGGTTACTATACTCGTTTCTGATTAATTCGCATCCGTGGAATCTGATTTTCAGGTCCATTCTAAGATCCAAGATGCCGGCAACTTTTTTTGCAATTTTCATCATTATACTCATTTCTGACTAATTCGCATACGTGAAATCCGATTTTCGGGTCCATTCTAAGATCCAAGATGGCGGCAACTCTTTTTTGCAATTTTCATCATTATACTCGTTTTTGACTAATTCGCATACCGGAAATCCGATTTTCGGGTCCATTCTAAGATCCAAGATGGTGGCTACTCTTTTTAGCAATTTTCTTCATTATACTCATTTCTGACTAATTCGCATACGTGAAATCCGATTTTCGGGTTGATACTAAGATCCACTAACTCGCATACGTGGGATCCCATTTTCGGGTCCATTATAAGATCCAAGATGGCGGCAATTTTTTTTAGCAATTTTGATCATTATACTCATTTCTGATCAATTCGCATACGTGAAATCCGATTTTCGGGTCGATTCTAAGATCCAAGATGGCGGCCACTCTTTAGCAATTTTCGTCATTATACTCATTTCTGACTAATTCGCATCCGTGGAATCCGATTTTCGGGTCGATTTTAAGATCCAAGATGGTGGCACTATATTTTTCTTTTTTTGTCATTTTTGTCATTGTACTCGTTTTCGACTAATACACATACGTGAACCCCGCATTCAAGAGTTCATTTTAAAATTCAATATGGGCACAATTTTTTTTGTAATGTTCGTCATTATGCCTACACGTTTTTGACTAATTTACATACACGAGACCCGAATTTAGGGTCCATTGTAAGATCCAAGATGGCGCCGTTTTTTTAGCATGTTATTGAATTTTGTACCTACGCAATTTTAATCATTATACTCGATTCCGACTAATACACTACACATACGTGTAATCCGAATTTAGGGTCCATTTGAAGATCCAAGATAGCGGCACAATTTTTTGCAATTTTTCGTCATTATACTAGTTTTTGAATAATTCACGCATGTGGAATCCGAATATTCTATTTCCACTGTCTTAGGTAGGTACACATTATTACACATACGTGGAATCCGAATTTAGGGTTCATTTGAAGATCCAAGATAGCGGCACAATTTTTCGTCATTATACTAGTTTTTGAATAATTCACGCATGTGGAATCCGAATATTCTATTTCCACTGTCTTAGGTAGGTACACATACGTAAAAAATCTGGGATCTTAAATTGACCCTAAATTCGGGTATATAAATTAGTCGAAAACGACTACAATGACAATAATTACAAAAAAATTTAAAACACTGTACCGCCATTTTGGATCATAGAATGGACTTGAAAATCAGATTCCACGGAAGCGAATTAATCAGAAACGAGTATAATAATCAAAATTGCAAAAAAAGTTGCCGTTATCTTGGATCTTAGAATGGACCCGAAAATCGGGTTTCACGTATGCGAATTAGTCAGAAATGAGTATAATGAAGAAAATTGCTAAAAAGAGTGGCCGCCATCTTGGATCATAGAATCGACCCGAAAATCGGATTTCACGTATGCGAATTAGTCAGAATCAGAAATGAGTATAATGATCAAAGTTGCTAAAAAAGTTGCCACCATCTTGGATCTTAGAATGGACCCGAAAATGGGATTCAACGTATGCGAATTAGTCAGAAATGAGTATAATGATGAAAATTGCTAAAAAGAGTGACTGCCATATTGGATCTTAGACGATTCTAAGATTAATTTTGATCATCATTCATACTCATTTCTGCTTAATTCGCATCCGTGGAACCCGATTTTCGGGTCGATTCTAAGATCCAAGATGGTGGCAACTTATCTTTGCAATTTTTATCATTACACTCGTTTTTGACTAATGCGCATTCGTGGAATCCCATTTTCGGGTCCATTCTAAGATTCAAAATGACGGCAACTTTTTTAGCAATTTTCATCATTATAGGTACTCATTTCGGACTAATTCGCATACGTAGTATCCCATTTTCGGGTTCATTCTAAGGTCCAAGATGGCGGCAACTTTTTTTTGCAATTTTCATCATTATACTCGTTTTTGATTAATTCGCAATTCGCATACGTGGAATCCCATTTTCGGGTCCATTCTAAGATCCAAGATGGGGGAAACTTATTATTGCAATTTTTATCATTACACTTGTTTTTGTCTAATTCGCATACGTGGAATCCGATTTTCTGGTCCATTCTAAGATCCAAGATAACGGCAACTTTTTTTGCAATTTTGATTATTATACTCGTTTCTGATTAATTCGCATCCGTGGAATCTGATTTTCAGGTCCATTCTATGATCCAAGATGGCGGTACAGTGTTTTTATATTTTTTGTAAATATTGTCATTGTAGTCGTTTTCGACTAATTTATGTACCCGAATTTGGGGTCAATTTAAGATCCTAGATTTTTTACGTATGTGTACATTGTGTACCTACCTAAGACAGTGGAAATAGAATATTCGGATTCCACGTGCGTGAATTAGTCAAAAACTAGTATAATGACGAAAATTGCCAAAAATTGTGTCGCTATCTTGGATCTTCAAATGGACCCTAAATTCGGATTCCACGTATGTGTATTAGTCGGAAACGAGTATAATGATTAAAATTGCGTAGGTACAAAATTCAATAACATGCAAAAAAAACGGCGCCATCTTGGATCTTACAATGGACCCTAAATTCGGGTCTCGCGTATGTAAATTAGTCAAAAACGTGTAGGTATAATGACAAAAATTACAAAAAAATTGTGCCCATATTGAATTTTAAAATGGACTCTGAATTCGGGGTTCACGTAAGTGTATTAGTCGAAAACGAGTACAATGACAAAAATGACAAAAAAATAAAAATATAGTGCCGCCATCTTGTATCTTAAAATGGACCCTAAATTCGGGGTCCACGTATGTATATTAGTCGAAAACGAGTACAATGACAAATATGACAAAAAAAAGAAAAAAATTGGGCCGCCATCTTGAATCTTAAAAAGGACCCTAAATTCGGGTTCCACGTATGTGTATTAGTCGAAAACGAGTACAATGACAAAAAAGAAAACAATTGTGCCGCCATCTTTTATCTTAAAATGGACCCTAAATTCGGGCTCCACGTATGTGTATTAGTCTAAAACGAGTATAATGACAAAAATTGCAAAAAATGTGTCGCCATCTTGGATCTAATGGACCCTACATTCGGATTCCATGTATGCCAATCAGTAGAAACCTTTGAAGCCGTATTTAATTATATATTTGCGACAATAATATTCAACATTCGCACGTCCTAACATTATATGTACCTAATTAAAAAGTAATCTACACCGTGTTCTTTTTGATTTCCGTTAAATTCGTCAGGTTACTTGGTAGGTTGATAGAAACAACATGGTGCATCACTTTTTAAAAAATACGAAAAAAAAATTTTTTTTTTTTTCAAATTTTTCTAATACTTTTTTTTCTTTCTTTCTTTTCTTTCTTTCTTACGTCAGTAACTTTCTTACGGTGAATTATTGTCAATGTAAACCTCTTTATGTACGAAAAAACGAAAAAAAAAGATGGTAAGAACGTTAAACACCGTGTTAACTGACAAACTTATTTTTATAATAACTCAAAAACCCTAATTGTTAAGACACTAGTTTCTTAGCGAAAGTAGCTCAATTTAACCTGGAAAATCGTCCCTTAAAATTAACGAAAATAAAAAAAAACACGGTGTAGAAACGGTCATCAATTCCAGTATTTCGAATCGACATGTTGATTCCAAAGTATTATAGTAATGGTAATATGCTATAGATTATTATTGACTTCTTCATACGTCATGGTAACTTTCCGTTTCACGACATTACATTACAAGTAATATGATACCCATAAGTACATTACAAAGTAAAATCAAGTAATATTGTAATCGGGAATTGATTACGAAATGCCCAACTCTGCGCAAAACTACCGGTGGGGCAAGCGATTTCATGGCAACAACCATTAACTGGTCGATGCAGCGTAGGGTGACTCGTTACATGATGAACCGATGATCTGGTTTTTAATTCACGTGACCTTCACGTCGATTTCACGCTGAAATCACGTTGCCGCCGCCGATTACTTTAAATCGGCGCACATATAAATTAAAAATTGGTCTTGGAGCCTTTGTCGACTTTTTCGTTATTTTGAGACTAACATTAAAAAGGGTATATATAATATTTTATCAATAATTAAGCATCAAATATTTAAAAAACTGTAAATAATTGAAATACTTAAAAGTTACTTAATTGATTTACTAATAGGTACATAAAATAACACCATCTATCTACGTACTTACCATAATTCGGCTAAGTAAGAAAAAAATAATAATATGTCCCTTTAAAAACTGAATAAGTACCTTTTGAAACGACCCTGACTGACTGAAGTAAACTTAAAGCAAAACAATACTCATCCAGTCACGACACGATCGCGTGTGGTGGCGCGAAGACGGGCCGGTGCGGTGGCCGAAAGGCGCGGGAGAGGGGTAAGGCTTACCCGAAACCGAAAGGTTACCGGTTAGTACATACAAAACCCTCACCGAAACAGCTGTTGTAAGCGGTAACCCCTTATGACGATTAGGTTAACCCGAATAATACGGGTTATCGTTATTGTTGGGTAACCCATTGAGCGGGTTACCCATATGAATAGGTTATCGTGTGAAGGGGTTATTAATTTGAACCGGTAAGCCAAATGAACGGGTTTTCCGGTCCCTGCATCATAGTGGACAGATTACTGCGATCGCCAATCCGCTTGCCCAGCGTGGCGATTATGGGCATTTACCTCCTAATGCGTTTATACGCATAGTCAATAGGAGAGGCCTACGTCCAGCAGTGGACTATCATAGGCTGATGATGATGATGTTAAGAACAGTGTACAGATGCCATTCACTGAGGTTGGACAGGTGCATTAAGACGCTACATATTTGCGAAGACAAGAACGGGATAAAAAATATATATGGAAAGAATGATAGGAAAGCGAGTCCTTTATATACTCACTGAGCTTGGACACGTGTTTGTTCATCTTATCAATAGTGAGATGTAGGATCTCCCACAGCTGAGCCCCGGTGAAGTACGGAGCCATCTCCTTCGAGAACAGCCATGTGGCCACGGCGCTGCACTCCACGATCTGAGTCTTCAACATCTTGTCTACGAGAACTGCGACCATTTGTGGGTGCCGCTGCCATAGCTCCCACACGTTGCGGAGGATGCAGATCTGGGCCTCTTCGGATTCCGCTAGGATCTGAGGTCAATCATACGTTTTCATAATCATGTATTTATTTATTTATTTAGACTTTATTGCACAAAAGAACAGCTTAATGTACAAAAGGCGAAATTAATGCTATGAGGCATTCTCTACCAGTCAACCTTAAGGCAAAGCAGAAAAGATTGTAGGCGGTGCATTAATGCAACCATGGTATTTTACAGAGGTTCACGATGTACAGAGCAGTTAGGAATCCACAAGGATCGGACAAATACCGTCATTTTGAAAAGATAACCCTGTTCCGTATGGTAGAGACTTCCTTATCCTACGATGTTAACATATCGAGGGTTGCCTGGTAAAACCCGATAAGTAGAGCAAACCGGTTTTTGAAATACGAACTATATGACACATACGAGAGGTTGACATTTCAATGAAAAATTATCTCGACTTGGGACGCAACCCTCGATATTTTATTAATTTAAGATATTTATTTATTTATCTCAGATATTTTTTTATAACACGAATACAAAGTGTCTATTTAGGAGGACAATCAACTCTTTTTTTAGAATACTTTAACACACCATGACTGTTCGAAATGTCGATAGAACGTTAATTAATATACGCGATGTAATTTGTTTCAATCTTTTATTTCATGAATAACTATCGCGGTAACCGAATAAGATACACTCAATAGATTAGAATTCAATATCAAAAATTCTAAGTCGTTTATTTGTCATAAATTCACAATTCAGGGTACGTACACGTAAAAAGGAGTTGGGATCTAAATAAATACTTTGTGATACTGTTATTAAAAAAAATACCTAAACATGTTAACATCATAAGATAAGGAAGTCTCTACTGTACGGAACAGGGTCATTTTTTTGATATGACGGGATTTGATATTCTTGGGAATCTATGACAAAATACATTTGCCTTGAAAACATAGTGGAACTTCGATATAGCCGCGAAGCTGTGTGAAATACTCTTGCTGCCCAAGTTTAGCAGGGTCCGCACGAAGACATCAATCTTCAGCGGGTTGTGTGGGGCTGCCTGAGCTGCAGAAGGCTGGTCACCCTCGCGGAGAGGATTTGGGAGCTCGCGGAGGACATTCAGAGCTTCCTTAGAGACACTTACCTTGAAAACATAGTGGAACTTCGATATAGCCGCAAAGCTGTGAGAAATACTCTTGCTGCCCAAGTTAAGCAGGGTCTGCACGAAGACATCAATCTTCAGCGGGATTGTGTGGCGCTGTCTGAACTGCAGAAGGCTGTAACCCTCGCGGAGCGGATTTGGGAGCTCTTGGAAAACATTCAGAGCTTCCTTAGAGACACTTGCCTTGAAAACATAGTGGAACTTCGATATAGCCGCAAAACTGTGTGAGATACTCTTGCTGCCCAAGTTAAGCAGGGTCTGCACGAAGACATCAATCTTCAGCGGATTATGTGGCGCTGCCTGAGCTGCAGAAGGCTGGTCACCCTCGCGGAGCGGATTTGGGAGCTCTCGGAAAACATTCAGAGCTTCCTTAATGACACTTACCTTGAAAACATAGTGGAACTTCGATAGAGCCGCAAAGCTGTGTGAAATACTCTTGCTGCCCAAGTTTAGCAGGGTCTGCACGAAGACATCAATCTTCAGCGGATTGTGTGGCGCTGCCTGAGCTGCAGAAGGCTGGTCACCCTCGCGGAGTGGATTTGAGAGCTCGTGGAGAACATTCAGAGCTTCCTTAGAGACACTTACCTTGAAAACATAGTGGAACTTCGATATAGCCGCGAAGCTGTGTGAAATACTCTTGCTGCCCAAGTTAAGCAGGGTCTGCACGAAGACATCAATCTTCAGCGGGTTATGTGGGGCTGCCTGAGCTGCAGAAGGCTGGTCACCCTCGCGAAGCGGGTTTGGGAGTTTCGGAGGACATTCAGAGCTTCCTTAGAGACAATTACCTTGAAAACATAGTGGAACTTCGATATAGCCGCAAAGCTGTGTGAAATACTCTTGTTGCCCAAGTTAAGCAGGAAGACATCAATCTTCAGCGGGTTGTGTGGGGCTGCCTGAGCTGCAGAAGGCTGGTCACCCTCGCGGAGCGGATTTGAGAGCTCTCGGAAAACATTAAGAGCTTCCTTAATGACACTTACCTTGAAAACATAGTGGAACTTCGATAGAGCCGCAAAGCTGTGTGAAATACTCTTGCTGCCCAAGTTTAGCAGGGTCTGCACGAAGACATCAATCTTCAGCGGATTGTGTGGCGCTGCCTGAGCTGCAGAAGGCTGGTCACCCTCGCGGAGTGGATTTGAGAGCTCGTGGAGAACATTCAGAGCTTCCTTAGAGACACTTACCTTGAAAACATAGTGGAACTTCGATATAGCCGCGAAGCTGTGTGAAATACTCTTGCTGCCCAAGTTAAGCAGGGTCTGCACGAAGACATCAATCTTCAGCGGATTGTGTGGGGCTGCCTGAGCTGCAGAAGGCTGTCACCCTCGCGGAAGACATTCAGAGCTTCCTTAGAGACACTTACCTTGAAAACGTAGTGGAACTTCGATATAGCCGCGAAGCTGTGTGAAATACTCTTGCTGCCCAAATTAAGCAGGGTCTGCACGAAGACATCAATCTTCAGCGGGTTGTGTGGGGCTGTCTGAGCTGCAGAAGGCTGGTCACCCTCGCGAAGCGGATTTGGGAGCTCTCGGAGGACGTTCAGGGCTTCCTCAGGGGTGCACTTGTTGCGGACGCAGACCACTAGCTGATGTGCGGCTTCGGTGCCGGGGAGTGAGGCTGGAGCAATGAAGGAGAGTTTAGAATGAGGGTTTTCTCGAAAACACATGCCACTAGTTGGCGCCACTTAGCCGTAAGGTCCCGCTAAGAAACACAATTATCTAGCTCCAAAGAAAAACTAACCAGACACAACAAATTTAGACAAGTTTCTGGACCTGACGGCTCAGTGCTGCCGTCCTGGTGAACGCCATTTCAGAAAACCCTCATTGAGTTGGCTTGCGATTAAGGGCACCTCCTCCTCCATGTCAGCCTCCGTAAGTTACTTCGTATAATATACGACACAAATAAAAGGGAATATGCATGCCGTGTCGTACAAGGTAAACGACATGGCGGAGGATAGACAATGCCAGGTAAGGTAACTGCTTCACCGACAAGAGCGTAGCTCTTCAATATGTGATGATGATGGCTAGTGGTACGAAGGCTGGTGAATTAATGAAATGTCAGAATGTGACATTCAGTGGCACGAAGAAAATCAATGACAGAGGATAATAAAAACGATCGATTCAAACATTGTGTACAGTCGAAGACAGTGTTTCCTGGTTCCTACAAAGTTTTCGACTGTAAATACGTCAGAAATTAACATGAATCATTTCTTCTTTAAACGTGCTAGGTTCTGAATCAGAAAATCTGACCAAAGTATGGCCAATTGTGACATATTTTTAATATAGATGCACCGGATATTCGGTAACTATTCGGTCCATATTTTACTATCCGGCCGGATACCGGATAGTGCCTTATTATCCGGCCGGATACCGAATACTTAGTAACTTTGCTTGGTTTTGGGGTAAACATATTGAACATAAAAAGTTAAAAAAACAGTCACGGTAAAAAAAATAATCATAAGTGGCGAGTAATTTGGCAGTGACGACCCCACCCGGCTCCCGACAGTAAGTCAGTCGGTAGGTCTCCGTCTTCGGTGTGAAGCCCATGGAGTTCACAAGGCTTGCCATCATTGACTGTCCATAGAGGAATCGGCAGAACTACATAATATGCTCCAGGGGTGGAAATATAAATTTGCGTACTTAAGTCGCGAGTTGGTGCATTGGCTCTAATAAGCGGCATAGTCTGCGGAAAATCAGGCCTGCCCTGATAGCAGTGTAGTGATTGCTATGGCAGATGTCTGGGCCTCTTCTCTATAGCTCAAACTCTCACCCACTTAACACACGTAACTTAAAAACAGGTAGTAGGTAGAAAAAATCATGGCCATATTGTTGAATCCCGAAAATAAGTCTGGACTTTGCGTGCAAGCTACAAAACGGGTCAAAGTGTCGAAAACTTGCACGAAGCGCCCCTTGCTAAACTCAAAATTTAATGTAGGTATAATACCGCCGGCCAAACAACTATCCGTTGCATCTCTAATTTTTAACTTATAAATGTAAACGTAAATAGCTTTACAAATGAATCCATGTATTAACATTATAAAATATAATGTGTGAAACTAACAAAACATTTATTGCGACGTGCTAACGCGTACGTCACTGGTCGCATCCATCATTGCTTAACCAGTGCATTAGAACGTAGCGCAAACACTACAAGTGCAGATCACGGCTATAGGTAAGCGAGCCAGGGAACGACTGGCACATAAAAGTCCAATGAGACATAACGCAACTTTAGTAATTAATGTAGATGAGATAAGATAGCGCACAATGCGTTGAGCAACGAGCATGGGAAATGGGAATAGCTATTTGGTTTAGTGTCAATTCTGAGGCTGTTAAACTGATGTTATACACCAGGCTAATCAAGTAATCATGGTCGTACAGATACGGCAGACATAGGCGTCTCCTATTATGTACTCCATTCTTCTGCTGAAAGTAAAAAAAAGGTAAACAAATCGTCGGTTGACAACCAAAACTCACTAAGTAACAAATACCTACTTGAAATAGAGTTCGTATCTCAGTTCTGATTCAATACTGACATAAGAGGTTGCTAAGAGTAGTGAGTTTTTATAGTGAGTTTTGCTTGTCCGCCGACGAAATATGGCTGACTTTCCATAGCATATGACATTTCAGGGATTGTATATTAGTTATAGAAGGACCAATTTACTAAAATGTAATATTTTTTAACTTGTTTTTTCTTAGTTAGAGTAATAAATTGTTGCAACTGAAAAATCGCAGTCCTTTGAAATTGGTAACACTTCATATCGTTCATCCTGTATTTTACGTATTAGTTAGGTACTAAATCTCAAAATTGTGTTGAACCTAAAATTAACGTAACTTTTCCAAAAAAAGAAACTCGAAAAAATCCGGTTGCAGAAAGGTAACGTTTTCTTCATTATACCATAAATATTAGGATACATAAAAGGTATCAGGAATGTTTTAGGCCAGATCAATCCAATTAGAGTTAACCATGTGTGAAAAAGATAAGGCATGCAGAGCCTATCGTCCGTGGTATTTCATCACACGTGCCGCTCTGACGCCTCCAGCGAATAACTATTGCAGAACTCACACAGACGATATCTATTCTAAATATTGGGTATAGATACCAATCGTCAATAGATGCTAAAAAAAACATTCCTAAAATCTTGCATTACTCGTATTCCATAATCACGCACTTTTAGAACAAAATCTTGGTTTTATTACGAACTTAGAATCGTAAAAGTTATTCCAAATCTTCACATTCACCAATTCACATCACACACATCACACATCATCAGCCTATGATAGTCCACTGCTGGATGTAGGCCTCTCCTATTAACTATGCGCATAAACGCATTAGGAGGTAAATGCCCATAATCACCACGCTGGGCAAGCGGATTGGCGAACGCAGTAATGTGTCCACTATGATGACACTGCTGCCCATCATCAATCTTTTATCAAATAATGGTCAGTAACACTTCAATCCTTTAGTCGACTCTTACGACACCCGCAGGAGGAGTTGGGGTGGTGACAAATGTATTCTTACTGCCGATGCCGTCACCACACGGCAAACCAAACATTTTTAGTTATTCCAAAATTATTGATATTTATTAGTGTTAACGTAAATATACAGGCTGTAAGTCTAATACGGGCGAAGCACTTAACGGGTGTTAGTTTACGATATATATTTAAGTACATTCAAATAACTTTTACTTAAAACAAGAACAACAAATTTTTCTATACAAAATAATTCGGCGCGCAATGTAGAGCAACATAAGCGAGTTAAACACTCGTTGACAGCTAATTTCAAAAGCAGATGACATAACTGCCATATCAACAATAACAAATGTTCGTACCTACATTGCTGCTTCGATAATCTTGAAAAAATTCTGTAGGGTCATAATTAAGAGTAACTTAAAAAAAAACCTTGATTGAACCATGATTACACTAATGAATCCTATGCCTGGTTTAATTGATCGCTCGTATTAGACTTACACACTGTATATCTGCGAACGTGTTTCACGATATGTGTCAAAGACGTCAAATGCTATGGAAAGTCGGCCATTTGTTTACATTTTTTTAGATTCTACTGACGATTGGTATAGGTTTTCCAAGTACGTAGTCAATGAGTTGGAACCCTAGTAACCAGTAGCCACTCGGGAACTATGTCAAAGTGACGCCATAAATCAAATTGTAAAAATCTCTTACTACTTGTCACTATGACAAGGTTCTAGTGGCCTAGTGTGCCAATTGGTTGAGATCGTGAGATAAATATAAACCATATCCATTGATATCCAAAATGTATCCAACGAAATTACGTAGATAAAAACAAATTTTGATGATATAATTATTGGTTGTTAGAGAGACTCAAGTAATACAACGAGTGTGAAGAAAAAGTTGATTCAGCAAACAATGTAGTTTAATCTTATATCTTGCCAGTTGTGACAAGTTTTTCGTACGTTGTTTTCCAAACTTCCCCACTTATTTTTAGGCCACCTTGTAGAATTGTTCAGTCTAGTTATGATTTTTTTTCAAAATGGCGGAATCATTGCGGTTTATTCCCGTGCCACCGTATTTGTAAGAGGTGTCATTATAGGTTATAGAACGCAGGCGATTTACCGTTATTTCGGACGAGTTTTTTCTTAAACAGCCTTAAAAATCACATCCCTACTGGCCAGTAACAATCTCCGTAAACGGTCGATTATCGTTTCGTCATGTAAAGTGCAAACGACTTGCGATATAAAATAATGGCCCACTATCTACCGCGGAGACAATATGTAAGGAAACGGTTTGCAAGTTGCAACTCTGTTACAAAATTGCACTGGCTTCCCGTGTCAACGTACCATAATCACAACTGGTTATTTGTGAACCTTAAGTGTTTTGAAATAAGGGCCAAGAACAGTCAGTTGACCATGTTGAGGTTTGTATTGTAGGTAACACTATTAACTGATATTTTATAGACCTTATTATAAAGACAATAAGGTCTATCTAATATCGTTTCTGAATGTGGCTGTAGCTGCGTGTCGTAATTGTTTCGCGGTATTTGTTTTAATCAATTAAAAGATAAATACGCATTTTCGCCTTTGTATTTATTGCGTTTCCTCTTTCGAATTCCTTGTTTGTTACCTAATTATGTTTGGCATGTTGATGAAACTATCGTGAAACAGCTTTACAATTTAATTTGTAGTTCATGAAGTGTATGCCGTACGGTGAAAGAAAGTGACTAATTGTCTTTTAATTTGATGGACCTAATAGTTCGAATCCCGAAAAACTCATTTATTTATGTAGGTACTTATTAGAAATCATTTATCTCAAACATGCAATAAAATAGTGATGTTATTTTCTTTAATTGGATAACATTAAACAATGGACAGAGGTGAAGGATGCATATCATCTTAGCGGCGAAGGCCAGAGGAAAATTGAATGCCATATGCCATGTAATGCTGACCGCCGACGCCCTGATTGGGCAGAGCACTTGAAAAAGAAGAATGTTCCTTATACAACAGGCTACGAAGTACCTACCTTTGGCGTTTCAGGTGGTATTTCATATACGTTAAACATGCAATGCAGACCTAGGCCGGGAAAGTCGTCTGTTATAATCTCCATTCCCCGTGGCCGTGTAGGCCGAGTTCTCGCGTAGCTGGTAATGAACGGTAAACGCTACAAACGGCCATTTGTAAAATAATTCCAAATTCAATTAGCATTTAGTCAAAACAAGTCCATCGCAGAAAGGCGTCCTGAAATAGTATCGCCGTACACGCAACGCGGCGCGGCGGGGGGCGGGGGGCGAGTGAAAACCTCGCGTGCGCACTTTCCATCTCGCGCTTTTCGCCGTTTTTGCGGATGGGGTTCCTTGTGCAGTTTTCAATGGACTGATAATAATACAATGGGATAGTTGACATGGTGAATGGTAAAAATCAGAAATTTGGAACAATTCTCAAGGCAGTATTGAAAATAGATTTGAAAAAATTGTACATAATTAAAGACCTTTCATGAAATCAAAATTTTACGTCATGACTATTAGGTAGGTATTTTTCTAGCAGAAACGAGAGATTGACAAAACGAGTATCGACACGTAATGGTTATCGTTTAGTACACCCTATTCTCATAAAAGTTCTAACTTATCACAAGAAATAAAGGACCTTCCTAGGTTTTTTTTAATAATGTTAATTATGTTCTATGGCGTTACAATATATTTTATTATTCTTTTTTGTTTTGCGGGCACTAAGTAAACGATATGAGATAAACTATGTGTCGTTCTGGATATGATTTGCATTCTCGTAACTTACCTGTATCTGTTACTTTGAGACTCATCGATAACAGTTATGTCGATGTTTAATTTTGTCAATCTCTCGTTACTGCTAGAAAAATACCTAGGTATAGTCATGATTTTTTCGTTACACGAAATTTCATTTTGTCTTACAACTTTTGGCACTGAAAAAGGGCGATAAGTACATTAAAAAATCCATGAGAGATCAACAATACGAACGTATATCTTTTCAATTTGCCCCGTTTTACTACTGACGAAGGGAGGACCTGGCTGACTCTTCTATACGCATCGGCCTACGGATGAACTTGGACAAAACTTTGGATTTGCGCAGGATGGCTGGCAGGAGCTGGATGCGAGCAGTCGAAGATCGAGAACGGTGGCGTGAAATTGGGGAGGCCTATGTCTAGCAGTGGACTGCGATAGGCTGATGATGATGATGAAGGGAGGACAGAGTTTGCCGCATAGTTTGTATGACTAACTTTTGGAACACAATTAGGGCTGCCAACTGTCCCGCTATATGCGGGACGTCCCGTTTCTGGGGCCCTAAAGTATGGGTCCCGCAAAGGGTTCACGCGGGACGCCAGTTGTCCCGCTTTTCAGGGATTACTAAACTAAAAATACTAAAATAATAATATGAATACGTAAATGAAAGCATTTAAGATTGCGACATGTTAATTTGAATGTACCGCAACGACGGCGACTAGAGCCTGCGAGCACCGTGTACTGAACGTGTATAACTGTGCATCTAAATTTAACCGATCTGAAATTAAGCATTATTTTTTAATTTAATGTCATTCCCGTCCCGCATTTTACAGCCAAGTCCCGCAATTAATTCACGAATATCCCGCATATCAGTGATCTTTGGTTGGCAACCCTAAACACAATTGACGCGATCACTGTACAGTTTTTTGCAATCGATCCTAAAACTACACACACCGGCAATGAAAACGGATCAGGTGTTTTTTTTCATAGAAAATAATGTAAACATGGAGATTTCAAATATTTTTTAAAAATATTTATAGTGTAGGTAAAATCAATTTTTTAATCAGGTTGTATTGGAATTCCCCTAAATTTTTAAATAAACCCAAAAAAAAAAATGAAAATTGTGGTTAGGTAGGTTTGTATATGTAGACAAAAATGTAGACCGTTTAAGAAAACCACCTAAAATGTATGGTAAATCGAGTTTTTTAATCACGAGTTACTATTTTTATATCTACGGAGTCATCTGACGATAAAGTTCGGTGTATTTCGGATCGGATGAAAACTTCAGGGAAATTCCAATACAATCTGATGTTAAAAACGGTTCCACTTGTATTATAAATATTTATTTGAAATATTTGTAATAAGCATGTTCCAGTATTTTCTATGAAAAAAACCACCTGACCCGTATTCATTGACCACGAGTGTATATTGTCAAATTATAAATGTCATCTACGGAACCCGTAATTGCTGAAAAAATAACAAATACACCAACCAATTCTTCATGTATCTGTCGCACACGGAACGCAAACATTCTCTGAAATATGCCACAATTTACACAACCTTACACACATACAGTTAAGGCTCATTATATAACTAAATAATTTACTCAATATCGCTTAACAAGTAGGGTTCTCGTAATAAATAACTGATATTCGTGAATATTAGAATGTATTTATGACATCGACATGCGTAGATATGCATGGATAGGCAATTTATCCGCTTTCCTTAATTGAATCGTTACATATTCACGGTCATATTTGTCGATTTAACTCTAGGTTTAAATTTCAATACCTCAAACTTAGTATGACGGGCAGGACGAGGTTATACGATACTGTTATTATCCGTCCACCGCTGAACATAGGCCTCCCTACTCCCTATAAAATTGCCACACAGGTCCTGTGCTACCCCGCCGGACTTCTCAATTATTGCCACAATGACCGGACTGGTCATTGTGGCAATCTTTGGAGGAGGCCTACGTTCAGCAGTGGAGGTTTTTCGGCTGATATGATGATGATTAACTTATACAAAATTTTTGCTCAATTGGGAGCCAGGCAATGTAAATTATAGAGAGGGATAATTAAAGTCAAAGTCAAATGATTCTTTATTCAAATTGGAATAGCCACAAACTCTTTTGAATGGTCTAAGTTACATAAAATTAAAACTACATCCGGTTCTAACCCTACACCACTGACACCGAGAAGAGCCGGTAAGAAACTTGGCGGGACTTGTATTTTCTTATTACTTTTGAGTAGTATAGTTTATATCGCGCTAATAGCCTACTGCATTGTAAAATTCAATAAGGTGAAACAGTGGATATAGTAGGTATTACCTAAATCTTTTCGTATATTAGAATTTCATGCATATTGATTCGGTAATTCGTAGTTACGAGTGTAGTTTATATAAAGCTTGTAAAAAGTATATTTCGCCAACGTATGAATTATACATATTTGCACACAAAAAGCTAATCCGTTTAGCGTAATTTTAAACGTTCGAGGAATGAAAAAGTTGGCCAAGTGAGAATCTGATTCGACTTTGGTGGTTTTATTCCTGCGACCATATATAAATACATATGGACATCTAAGGCGATTTCAAAAATGGCCCCATAAAACTATTGAGCAGCGATGGGCAGGACAAATGACGCTTTTTTAA
Source organism: Thaumatotibia leucotreta (assembly GCA_025490895.1). NCBI lineage: Eukaryota > Metazoa > Arthropoda > Insecta > Lepidoptera > Tortricidae > Thaumatotibia > Thaumatotibia leucotreta. The sequence continues at coordinate 60,144 of JALPQI010000930.1, read as the reverse complement.
CGCCGCGCATATATCGGCGCAACATCTTTGACAATACGTAAATAGATAATAGTCAATTGATGGACCAATCACAACTATTTTTAAATAGCGGTAAAAGTTTATATATAATATAGGAAGTCATTAGCGTGATAAATTTAAGAGGTGGTAACACTTGTGAACGAAATTTCAGGAACATTTTTGAAACGCAATTTAGTATGGTGTATGGCGTGAAGGTTCCATGTCATATCTTTACGTAGGGTTTTTCGGAAACAAATGGATACTTGAACGTTTTTAATACCTCATAATCATCTCGGCAAGTTTTGCTACAAGAGATGATATAAAGACATTTTTTTTCTCATCATTACAGCCTCAGTAACTAAGTCCAGTACCTATAAGTAATCAAGTCTGAGGCCCTACCGCGAAAAACGAAATTCGTAAAGGCCATAGTCGGATTTTCATAGTAAGTCAGCCTTTAAATCAACCGGACTCTAGTATTTTTTTGTGAGTACCTCTTATGGTGAAGAATATTTCTGCTGAGTATCAACGTCCTATCGGTGACAGTTTTTGACTTATGATTTTTTTTAGTTTTTTCTTTAATGTGTTGTATCTCAGGATGTATAAAAGCGAATTGCTTCAAATTTTGAAATAATGTTCTTTATTTAGATATGCATCGAATTTAAAAAAATGAATATCGATTGTCGTATAAAAAAAAGAAAAAAAAAGACCAAAAATTTTTCATATTTTTTTTTGTGTACCTATGAAGTAGTGACACCTCTATTTTCTTTTTCTAATTATAGACCATACATTGGCCTACTAGTTGCCTAAGTATCAAAATTTTCCAAGCGGTACTTCTTACCAAAAATCGGCAATATGTGTGGTCAAGTTCTGCATTCAATCGGTGTTTTTCAATGTAGTATACAAACTCTTCATTTATATTTGAGTTTTCTTATCAGGTTATCTTATTTAAGAGTAAATGCTAATGACAACTTAATGTCATCATGATGCAAGCTGTTTATTTCATTATTAATCGGCCGTTTACCATTTCAACTAGCGTATCTCGATAATATTTAACTGCAATATATTATTTTTAATGAATATCTCATAAATAATATCGAATTACGCTAGTTAAAATAATAAACGGCCGATTAATAATGAAATAAACAGCTTGCATCATGATGACATTAAGTTGTCATTAGCATTTACTCTTAAATAAGATAACCTGATAAGAAAACTCAAATATAAATGAAGAGTTTGTATACTACATTGAAAAACACCGATTGAATGCAGAACTTGACCACACATATTGCCGATTTTTGGTAAGAAGTACCGCTTGGAAAATTTTGATACTTAGGCAACTAGTAGGCCAATGTATGGTCTATAATTAGAAAAAGAAAATAGAGGTGTCACTACTTCATAGGTACACAAAAAAAAATATGAAAAATTTTTTGGTCTTTTTTTTTCTTTTTTTTATACGACAATCGATATTCATTTTTTTAAATTCGATGCATATCTAAATAAAGAACATTATTTCAAAATTTGAAGCAATTCGCTTTTATACATCCTGAGATACAACACATTAAAGAAAAAACTAAAAAAAATCATAAGTCAAAAACTGTCACCGATAGGACGTTGATACTCAGCAGAAATATTCTTCACCATAAGAGGTACTCACAAAAAAATACTAGAGTCTGGTTGATTTAAAGGCTGACTTACTATGAAAATCCGACTATGGCCTTTCGAGGATTCTCCCTTCGGTCGTGTTTTAAAACATCGCCACTCGTTTCGAATTCCATGTCTTTTACACTTGTGTCGTAATGTACTATTTTAGTCCGTTTATTCCGTGCCTTTGACATAAGTTCGGTATGTAAGCAAGGAGGTATAGGCAACGTACCTACATGTGTTCTCGCTGATGTTACAGGAGACAACGGTAGCTGCTTACAATGAGATGGTCCGAAAGCCACCTAAAAAACTTTAATAAAAGTTTTGTATGTCCATAATATTCAAGTATAAGTAGGTAGCTTTAGAGAATTTTCACGACCATTTTCTACTTATTTTTGACAAGAGGATTTTAATGAGGTTTTGTAATTATAATTATATGTATAGGAACTTCCAAAGCTCGTTATATTGAATAAATGACATGGAGCTTCAACTTTTAAGTGTACTCGTATTGCACATTTATATCTACGACCGAATACGAAAGGCCCAAAGGGTAATAGATAATACCGCAAGTGTTGAAGGGCGATACCGACGGCCATTGCTTTCGAACACGACTCGTCTGTTCGCTTGCCTCATATCCCATAGAAAAAAGTATTCCTTCCTTCTGACAAAATTAATGAAACGACGAACGATGCAGTGCAAAATACGATACCTTTAGTTTGCTAGCGCTACCGAACGCACCCTAACAATAAATGACATATCACAACTAAAAGTATTAATTACAACCACAAAAACTGTAATTCAATTAGCGACGTTTATGCACATACAGCTTTTTCGCGATATTTTTTAAACCCAGAAAACGTTAAAATGACGGACGCTAAAGTTTTTAACGGCTTTCCCTAGTAAATCGCATGTGTTTGTCTAATTATTAGCGGTTACATAATGTATGTAACACACGTAACGCAACGTCTTCCCGGTGCGTTGTTCGATGACTTTAGGAACATTTCTATGTAAAATCGTAATTATCATATTGAATATTTGTGTGCCGTAAAGTTTTAAGTTTTGTGTAACGGGTTCATGGTTACAGTCCTTCGGAAAAGCACTATTTTTTTAGGAAATATAAAACATACTCCTACATCGATATTACCTAAATTCAATTACACACACATTGTTGTAAACAAATACATCAAGCAAGTCCCTGGTAAAACAACGCAGATACCTAATTCTACAGCGTGTTTTTCTTCATATGCTATAACTTTAAGGGCAGCTTAATTAAGTCAAATGTAATTAATTTCTCTAAGAAACTAGTGTTTTAACTCTTACCGTTATTGAGTTATTAAAAAAATAAGTTTAATTACTGAACATGTGTATTGCAACCTTTATTACATTCTAATGTTACTTATTTTGACATGTGCCGTCAGTCACCTGAGATTAACTTTTATTTTATTCTTAAGGTTCTCTCACACTTACCATTTCATTTATTATGTATGAAAACAAAAAAAAAAACATTTTTTATCGAATTTTCCAAAAGCCGATATATCAGACAAGTTCTATTAATGGCCCAAGTAACCTGTCTAATTTATCGCAAATCGAAACGAACACCCTGTATAGCCTCCCAGACAGTAAAAGCCAGTGAATTATGAATCAATAATATGGGAAATAGAATATAATTTACTTTGTTTCAGGAGACCTTTTAATAGGCCTGTGGGCGGGAGGGGGTTATGACGTAACCTACGTTTGAAATCTTCAACCCTAATAAGTAATTTGGTAAAACTTTTTTCATCACACTTGCTGTCTAAGCGCGCCATTGCTTGCACGCGTAGCGGGAGTAATAGAAAAGTGATATTCCCTAGGGAGTAATACAGATGTCAGTACGTCATTTAATAATATTATGTCTTAAAACTTATTTTTTTGTCGGCAAGTGTGATGAAAAACATTGTATGCATCACGGTAGGTAAGCGGACTACTAACTCGAGTCATAAAAGCCCTCCGTCTAATGGCGTCGGGCTTCTAACACTCTCGTTAGTAATTCCGTACTTACCTCCCTTGATGCACAATGTACTATTATACTATAGTACCTAATTTGGACAGGTGGATATTAAATTATTTGGAATAAGATTACACTTCGGTGAAGCAAAATAAATTGTTAATACATGATCTTTAGTTCACATGAAATTGGACGGGAAGGACAGCTTCGACTGATCACATATCATTCAGGTTATACAGTGTATCCCAGGGAGAAGTTACCAGCTTCCTGGGACACACTGTATAAGTCATACTGTACAACTTTTGCTATGGGACCAACAAGGAAATCGCGAAAAAAATTTGACATTTTCATACATTTTGATTGCGTTTCCATAGGGAACCGGTCACTTCTCCTGGGGTCAGACTGTAATATGTATTGTATCTTATACACGGTGCTCGCGAGCATTGCGAAAGATTTTAATTATGCATTCTAGACATCAAAATAAACAAAAAATATTATGAGACCTAATGTCAAATTCCACAAAAAAATATTTATTTTTTTATTTTTTTTATACATTTTAAGATTTCCAATACTTTTTATCATAACAACAATTTGTAAAAAATAATTTATTAAATGATTTTTTTGTTAGGCCAGGTTTTTTGTCAAGTTTATTCTTATTTTTTGATTGTCAGGCAAAAGGTGTGGTAATTTTAGAACACATTGTGGTAGCATTGCAATCAAAAAGAAGTTTTATGACGAGTTACGTCGAAAAACTTTTTTCGAAAAAAGGTTAATCTCTGGAACCAAGCCAAATCAAGGAAATTTTATATAACATTAAATACTCTAAATATGCTCAGGAATTCAGCATTAAAATCTTTCGGAATGCTCACGAGCACCGTGTATGTAGTGCCACGGTTAGCTTCTTATCTCCTAGGGATGACGACCATATTGACAAAACCACACATACATCATCAGCCTATCTCAGTCCACTGCTGGACGTAGGTAGGCCTCTCCTATTGACATGAGTGGACGCATTAGGAGGTAAATGGTCATAAACGCCAAGCTGGACATTTGGGCAAGCGGGTTGGGGATCGCAGTAGTGTGTCCAATATGATGATGCTGTCATCATCAACGAATATTCAATGACACTTCAATCCCTTAGTCGACTCTCACAAGAGGCAAGAAACAAATGTATGCTTACTGCCGTGACGTGACAACGCCGCAATTGATTCTTGTTAAGGTGCGTTCAAACTAAAAGAGCATTCGCTGTTCTAACCTCCCACTCTACGAAATTCGATCGGTACACAAAACGTGATTGGTTGATTTCGTAGAACGGGCGCTAGAACAGCGAATGCTCTTTTGGTTTAAACGCACCTTTACAGAAATCAAGAATAAAGTTCGTAAAGGACACTGATCAAACATTGCCGAATGGGTTGATTTTTTGGTCGCAATCGACGTACTTGAAAAGAATTCAGACTTGGTTTGTCATTTACTCATCTCGAATAAATTACCAACATTTTTTTTGTGGAATTTTAAATATGTTCTTTCACAATTCACAATACATAGCATGCATAATTCATCAACGTCTCACAATACACTTATACAATACCTATTTATAAACCTTTTTTTAACCCAATAATTAACTAGACGTTTTTTTTCTGAACTTAAACCAATATAGCAATGTTACGAACGTCTATAGTTCTATACAATGATTTTCCTGATCCAAAAGGGTTCAAGAATTGAACGAACACACATAATTTCACCATAATGAAATAGTTTTCCTACTTTCAGTATCGATCCAAAACGCTGAAAAAAACTTGTAAACATATGCCATCATTACACAGGGTGTAATTTGAATATGGGCGAATCTATTAATCTATTTTTTAAGACGAAAGTCTTTGATCAGTGTGTGTTGCCGGTGATGACATACGGTACTGAAACGTGGTCGTTTTACAATGGGCCTCATAAGAAGGCTCAAAGTCACCCAAAGGGCAATGGAGAGGGCTATGCTAGGAGTCCCTCTGCGAGATAAAAGATAATAATAGAATGTCAATAAAAATATTTATTTAATCATTTTAATCATTCAATACGCGTATATGCAGTATAAAAACACGAATAAAGTGGATTTACGTAAATGTTTCATGCTTAATTGTCGTTACAAAGCTGACATCGAAGTTATTTTTTTTATGAGAGTTAAGATAATTTGGTGTCCCTAGAAGTGAAAATGCCCTCATGATCCCTTAAATGCGATTCAGTTTATGTTCGGCTTGTAAGTTTTTGACAGATATTCTATGGAACCGACACAATTTGATTCAGATTAGGTCCGAAACTGAATCGCATTAGTAGATCGTGGTAGCTTAGCCAAGTTGCCAATCGCTAACGCTTAATCGTCAATCGTAAACGAAAGGCAGCTAAATGACTTTGTCGCACTAAAGGTGCATTCAGACCAAGCGAACATTCGCTATTCTAACCTCCCACTCTACGAAATTCGATCGTTACACAAAACGTGATTGGTTGATTTCGTAGACCGGGGGATAGAACAGCGAATGCTCTTTTGGTCTGAATGCACCTTAATATGAAAGAGTGACAGAGAGGGCAAACTACGATACGCTACTAAACGCTAGCGATTGGCAACTTGGCTAAGCATCCTGGTATGATTTACGCCCGTATTAGATTTCCACACTGTACACTGATCGGCATTTCCGCGTCCACCCCGCTGAAAGAGTGACAAACAGGGAAAACTACGATACGCTACTAAACGCTAGCAATTGGCAACTTGGCTAAGCATCCTGGTATGATTTACGCCCGTATTAGATTTCCACACTGTACAACACTCATCGGCATTTCCGCGTCCACCCCGCTGAAAGAGTGACAAACAGGGAAAACTACGATACGCTACTAAGCGTTAGCGATTGGCAACTTGGCTAAGCATCCTGGTATGATTTACGCCCGTATTAGATTTCCACACTGTACACTGATCGGCATTTCCGCGTCCACCCCGCTGAAAGAGTGACAAACAGGGAAAACTACGATACGCTACTAAGCGATTGGCAACTTGACTAAGCATCCTGGTATGATTTACGCCTGTATTAGATTTCCACACTGTACAACACTGATCGTCATTTCTGCGTCCACCCCGCTGAAAGAGTGACAAACAGGAAAAACTACGATACGCTACTAAGCGATTGGCAACTTGACTAAGCATCCTGGTATGATTTACGCCTGTATTAGATTTCCACGCTGTACAACACTGATCGGCATTTCCGCGTCCACCCCGCTGAAAGAGTGACAAACAGGGAAAACTACGATACGCTACTAAGCGATTGGCAACTTGACTAAGCATCCTGGTATGATTTAAGCCTGTATTAGATTTCCACACTGTACAACACTGATCGTCATTTCCGCGTCCACCCCGCTGAAAGAGTGACAAACAGGGAAAACTACGATACGCTACTAAGCGATTGGCAACTTGGCTAAGCATCCTGGTATGATTTACGCCTGTATTAGATTTCCACACTGTACAACACTGATCGGCATTTCCGCGTCCACCCCGCTGAAAGAGTGACAAACAGGGAAAACTACGATACGCTACTAAGCGTAAGCGATTGGCAACTTGGCTAAGCATCCTGGTATGATTTACGCCCGTATTAGATTTCCACACTGTACAACACTGATCGGCATTTCCGCGTCCACCCCGCTGAAAGAGTGATAAACAGGGAAAACTACGATACGCTACTAAAGGCTAGCGATTGGCAACTTGGCTAAGCATCCTGGTATGATTTACGCCCGTATTAGATTTCCACACTGTACAACAGTGATCGGCATTTCCGCGTCCACCCCGCTGAAAGAGTGACAAACAGGGAAAACTACGATACGCTACTAAGCGCTAGCGATTGGCAACTTGGTATGATTTACGCCCGTATTAGATTTCCACACTGTACAACACTGATCGTCATTTCCGCGTCCACCCCGCTGAAAGAGTGATAAACAGGGAAAACTACGATACGCTACTAAGCGCTAGCGATTGGCAACTTGGTATGATTTACGCCCGTATTAGATTTCCACACTGTACAACACTGATCGGCATTTCCGCGTCCACCCCGCTGAAAGAGTGACAAACAGGGAAAACTACGATACGCTACTAAGCGCTAGCGATTGGCAACTTGGTATGATTTACGCCCGTATTAGATTTCCACACTGTACAACACTGATCGTCATTTCCGCGTCCACCCCGCTGAAAGAGTGACAAACAGGGAAAACTACGATACGCTACTAAGCGCTAGCGATTGGCAACTTGGTATGATTTCGCCCGTATTAGATTTCCACACTGTACAACACTGATCGTCATTTCCTTGTCCACCCCGCTGGGGTGAGCTGCGCGGCTGCGCCTGCGCCAGTACGCAGCGGTTGCCGCCGCGCCGCACGCGTTCCGATCTATAGATCTATGTGTGTGAATCAGTGATTAATGATGCGGTCCGGAGTTTGCGTTTTGTTAGTTTTACTTGTGAGTATTTTGTACCGTTTCGTTACTAGAATCCGAAAAAAAATATGGCTGACTTTTAATAAAATTTACTATCTTTGACACATAGTGAATCACGTCCGAGGATTTATTAATTAAGTTGATACTACCTAATGAATATCAATAATTGTAACTGAAAATGTAAACATTATGTAGCAAAATGTAACAATAATCAAGCATAATGGATTTTCTAAAAACAATATTCACACGTGCTGAAATTTTCCTTTCACGCTTTCATTATACTCATTAAGTATATTTATCTCTAAATCTCTGTGTAGCGCCAGTAGAATTAGAAAAAAATGTAAACAAACCAAAAAAATAGCATACTTAATTATCACGAACTTTTAGAACACAATTTTGGTCTTATCACAAACTTAAACCCTCAAACCTTAAGTTGAGATATTTAATATTAAAGAGTGACAGAGAGGGCAAACTACGATACGCTACTAAGCGCTAGCGATTGGCAACTTGGCTAAGCATCCTGTGGCCTATACCACAAAACTTTACAAGCTTACAATTCTACAAAATTGTATAAATTCCCATACAAAAAGTTGACAATTTTGTAGAATTGTACACTTGTAAAATTTTGTGGTATAGGCCACTGGTATGATTTACGCCCGTATTAGATTTCCACACTGTACAACACTGATCGTCATTTCCTTGTCCACCCCGCTGGGGTGAGCTGCGCGGCTGCGCCTGCGCCAGTTCGCAGCGGTTGCCGCCGCGCCGCACGCGTTCCGATCTGATCTATGTGTGTGAATCAGTGATTAATGATGCGGTCCGGAGTTTGCGTTTTGTTAGTTTTACTTGTGAGTATTTTGTACCGTTTCGTTACTAGAATCCGAAAAAAAATATGGCTGACTTTTAATAAAATTTACTGTCTTTGACACATAGTGAAACACGTTCGTGGATTTATTTTTACGAACCCTAAATTTGGCAGATAAAAAAAAATCGTGTGTTCTAGCCTCCTCGCCGCTGTGTAGAACAAAAAATTCTGTCTTTAAAAAAGATACAAAACGCGGGTCAAAAAGTGTGTATCTTTAAAGATACCCTGCCAAGTTAAGGGTACCTATGAATATCAATAATTGTAACTGAAAATGTAAACATTGTGAGCTCAAGGTTTGAGGTTTTAAGTTGGTGATAAGACCAAAATTGTGTTCTAAAAGTTCGTGATAATTAAATAATGCAAGTTTTTAGGTTTGTTTATATTTTTTTTCTAATTCTATTGGCGCTACACAGTGATTTAAAGATAAATAAATGAGTATAATGAAAGCGTGAAAGGAATATTTCAGCACGTGTGAATATTGTTTTTAAAAAATCTATTACGATTATTATCCTTAACCGGCAATAAATAAGGACCAAGAAACGTTGGATGGATTTTTGTAGTCAGTTTTAATCCCTAAACAATAAAAATTCAAAAATCATTTTCTTCTTAAACTGAAAAAAAATTGGAAAAAGACATGAAGGGAAAAAGGTGTAATAAATGAACTTTAATGAAATCTAATAAGATTACCGAATAAATTACCGGAAAAAACTTCAAAGCAAGATAGATCAAGATTAATTTATTCAGAAAATTGTATACCCAATTATCGGAATGTTATCTCTATCCTATTATTCTCATGACTTGAGAAAAGGATAGTGAGAATTTTAACATCTTTAGTAGATACTTTATTTATGTGAAACACGTCCTTTCAAAATTCCTATTTATTTATTTATTATTGAGTAGTCTATACCTTAAGTGTGTAAAACCCTGGCCAGACTGATGTAGGTACCTATACTATTTTTAAGTTTTGTGTTATTGTAGTTTTCTGATTGTTGAGTCCTGCGTATGTGTGATTTAGATAATAAATTACTTTTTCTTTCTTTCTTCTTTCATCCTATTCCAGTCCACTGCTGGACTTAGCCTCTTCTATTACTTATGCGTGAATGGACGCATTAGGAGCTAAATGCTCATAATCGCCACGCTGATGGGCAAGCGGGTTGGCGATCGCAGTAGTGTGCGTGCACTATGATGACGCTGCTACATACTACAAGTATTTAATAAAAATAATTATGATCATAAACACTTACCCCCTTCTTCATAAACGTTTGTTAACTTAACAAGCCGGTAATAATTGTTTGTCCCTTTCGGTCTTAACAATGTGTCCACGAGAGCAAAAGGGACAAACAATTATTAGCGGCTTGTTAAGTTAACAAACGTTTATGAATAAGGGGGTTAATCCCTTAGTCGACACTTACGGAACCCACGGGAGGAGTTGGGGTGGTGACAAAAGTATTCTTACTGCCGTCACCACACGGCCAAGTAAAAAAGCCCGATAAAGTAATTATAGGTACTCTATAATAAAGGTATTGGAAAATGAAACTACTTGGCAATCATTTCATATCAAGCCTGCATCAAAGACAAACCTAACAACTAAGATAAGCCACGGATATGTACAACACTCATTACAATACACCGTGTTTTTTTTAGTTCCGTTAAATTTAACAGGCTGCTTGCTACGTTAATTGGAGCTACCTGGTATACCTATAGCTTTTCATAGAACTAGAAAATTTTTTTTTTTTCGTTTTGATACATAATAAGGGCTTGTCCATTAATCACGTCATACGATTTTGGTATGTTTTAAACCCCCCCAGCCCCCATGGTGATATTTGGTGATATTTTCAGGACCCCCCCCCCCCCCCTAGCCAATATCACGTGTATTTTTTTGCCAACTGAAGTAGTCCTTTTAATAACACTTGAATTTACGTACTTGTTTGCCAACTACGAGCTAAATGATCGCGAAGTTTTAAAACTTAGTATTTAAAAAGTATTTTATAAAAAAGTAAAGATTTTTTTACTGGCTATAATGCTGTTCAGCAGATTCAAGAGTAACAAAAAATTACACGTGATTTGTCTGATGACCGCCCCCCCTCCCCTATGGTGATAATTGGTAATTTTTTCTTGACCCCCCCATCCCCCTATACAGTATGACGTGATTAATGGACAAGCCCTAAACGAAATGGGAAGTGTGAGAGAACCTTAAGAATAACACAAAAGTTAATTTCAGGTGACTGACTGCACGTGTCAAAATAAGTAGCATTAGGATGTAATAAAGGTTGCAATACACTTGTTCAGTCATTAAACTTATATTTTTAATAACTCAATAACAGTAAGAGTTAAGATACTAGTTCCTTAGAGAAATTGATTCTTTTTGACCTAAATAAGCTTTCCTTTAATTTAACGGAAATCAATAAAAACACGGTGTATACTCCTACAGCAACTTCACAATCGTAAAACAACATCCAAAGAGAAATGAAACAAATAGCAACTTTTACATCGATCGTTACATAGTAATAGTAACCTATTACTAAATGACGTTACTTCTCACAAGTGACAGACCGTAGACAATGACCCTCCATTGTGGAATGTGATTTTCCCAGACAAGTAGAGCATCTACACGTCTCGTTAGTTACGGGGAAATAAACATTATATGATAGTTTAGTGCATCTAACACTTCATGTACAAAATAAAGCTCTATAATCTAGATTTTCATAAACGAGTGCACAATATTAGCTCGAATTACACAAAATCTGCGAATTAGCAATGTCCTTAGACCGCGTCTTTTGATAGAATGTCAACGTTAGAGTGTGATCACTGAAATTTTACTTACATTCTTAACAGAAAATTAAAAAAATAATAAGGGTTCTTAAATCGTGGGTCACTGTTACAAAACGCGATTACTGCCTCCAACACACATGTGCATCAATCTTCGTACTAATGGTGGGGCTGGTAGTGAACACGTTATTTTAAATTGTAATGAATTTTTGAAAATTTATCGTATGCGGATATATTACAAGCTGGATTATTTAATATGTAATTTTCAATATTTTCAGCCGTAATTTTTGATAAAACATATTGTTATTTGTTTAGTAGGGCCTACCCTAATTACTTCAGTTATTTGACGTAATATCAAAAATAAAATACCCGCTGTTCAATGAACAAACATCAAATTAAAAACTTTAAAACTTACTATGACTAGTATGTTCATTGCAATATCAGAACGGGTTATTGTTTTGGGGATTCATAACGTTGAAAAATGCGTTTCCTGATTTTTACGAGAGAAAACAAACATTACAGTAAATATCGGGATTGTTTATTATTTTCCTTTTGCAATAAGAGATATTGTTTTGGGGTTTTGAAGTATTATCAATTAATCACATTCCGCAGATATGTCGCTAGCGGATGTTCCCGAGGTTTACTATCAAAACAGGGGAGAAATATTACTTGAATCAGAAAGCACTGAATATAATCTTCTTCTTTGTCCTGGCTTTTATCCCACTTTACTTGGGGTCAGCCCTCCTCAAAGTACTGAATATAATGATTGTGTAAATTAGACTATTAAAGTAGGCAGGATATTTCTGTTATTCGATGGCCGTAATTCCAGGCACCAGAAGAAGGGGGAAACCCAAAAAGAATGATTGGATTAATTGAAGGAAGACCCAAAATGCTGCAATGCATTGTTTCTGAAGAAAAGTGGAAGGAGGAGACAAGGAAAGCAGGCTGCACCATCGGATTGGAATAATAATTGCCAAGGAGAGAAAGAATCTGATGGCCGTAGAGGCAGACAAATCCTGGAATGGAGTCCGCGGACCAGGCAGCAAGTGACCCACACCCGCCAGATAAAAAAAAATGAAGAGTGCCGGGGAGCGATTGAATGCGGAGAATTGAGGATCGGATATTGTGACACAAATTGGGAAAGGCTGATGCCCAGAAGTGGACGTTGGCTTTCGGAGACTGATGTTGATGGGAATTACAGAACAGATAGGGATTTTACAAAATTGCTAGGTAGTACCTTTATTACCCAACTCCTCCTGCGGGTGTCGTAAGAGTCGACTAAGGGATTGAAATGTCAATGAATATTCCTTTATAGAAGATTGATGATGGGCAGCACCATTATCACAGTGAACACACAACTGCGATCGCCAACCCGCTTGCCCAGCGTGGCGATTATGAGCATTTAATAGGAGAGACCTACGTCCGGCAGTAGACTGGCAGAGATAAACTAATCCCAAAAATTTTCAACCATGGGTATTCACTGCTGTGGGTATTGATGGTAATTCTGAAGTAATGATTCGATTTTATTTTGAAACCAGATGCTAAAGGAAGCAAAATTTAGATCCATGTATGTTTGATTGTTTGTAAGATTTGCTGTTGAATGTTTTCAAATAAATGAATAAAAATGTATTTTTATACTAAATATCTAATTTGACAATCTCCGTAGCCTAGTTGGTAGTGACCCTGCCTAAGAAGCTGGAGGTTCCGGGTTCGAATCTCGGCGATGGCATTATTTTTGTATTTATTTATCACAAATATTTGTTCCTTGGTCATGGCTGTCTATGTATTTAAGTATCTATATGTATCTATCTATTATATATATCGGCGCCTGATACCCACATCACAAGCCTTAATTGAGCTTACCGTGGGACAGGGTTGATTTGTGTAAGATGTCCCAAGATATTTATCTAATGATTTATTTGTATGAATACCTCAATCCACATTACGTAGGATGCCCTGAAAATTTCGGGAATTTAATACTTAGGAACGTATATTTGACATGTGTTATACCTCTTTCTTACAAGCATAGTCTCATTATTCGAAAACACTGGCCACTTAGAAAAAAAAAACAATGTCCGATTTTCAATTGTTTTTTAAAGTCGTTGAGTCGCTGGTGAAAATGGAGCTGTCCCGCGAAAGGTTTAGAGCAATGATTTATTATGACTTTAAAAGTGGATTAACACAACAACAATGTGGAGACCGATTAACTATTGCTTTTAGTAGTGAAGCACCTTCAAAGACGACCATATATATACAGGTGGTATTCGGAATTCCAACGTGGCCGTGTGTCTCTTGCGGATGACGTACGTGAGGGTCGACCGAAAACGGCCGTTACCGATCAAAACATCGATGTTGTTCGCCAACTGATAAAGGAAGATAGGCATGTTACATATCGGGAGATTCAGGAGACTTTAGGCATTGGAATGAGTCAGGTACAAGTTATTTTACAACAAGAGTTGGGCGTGCGGAAGTTATTTTCCCGGTGGATTCCTCACTTGTTATCTGACGACCAGAAAACGGTACGTGTCAATTGGTGCCGCAAAACTTTAAAAAGATTTAATGGAGGAAGCTCAAATGCCGTTTTTAGTATTGTGTCAGGTGACGAATCATGGATTTACGCATATGAGCCTGAATCGAAAAACCAATCTCGAGTTTGGGTTTACGAAGACGAACCGAAGCCGACAAAAGTTGTTCGTTCTCGCAGCACGATCAAAAAAATGGTAGCCACGTTTGTCTCCAAATCGGGTCACGTGGCGACTATCGCTCTTGAAGATCGAAGAACTGTCAATGCCGATTGGTATATAGGCGTTTGTTTACCGATTGTTTTTGCTGAACTGCGAAAAACTAACCCTAACCGCCGTATTATACTACACCATGATAATGCCAGCCCTCACACCGCTCAGAAAACAGACGACTATCTGAAGGGCGAAAACGTCGAATTACTGGACCATCCTCCGTACAGCCCCGACCTAAGTCCCAACGATTTTTTTACTTTCCCGAAAATAAAGAATCGGTTGCGTGGTCAGCGTTTTCAGACCGCGGAAGAAGCAGTCGACGCTTATAAAATGGCCATTTTGTCAACCCCCACTTCAGACTTCAATAACTGTTTTAAAAACTGGTTTCAGAGAATGAAAAAGTGTATTAAACACAACGGAGAATACTTTGAAAAACAATAAAAGTACTTTTATTTCATTAAAATGCGTATTTTTTCCGATTCCCGAAACTTTCAGGGCAACCTACGTATGCTGACATGGCAGTCTGTTACCACGCGCAATTGACTCTAATTACATGCAAATGTAGTCGTAATGATGATACAATAATTGTTTTATGATAATTATGATATAAAGTCAAATTTCATCAGCCTATAAATATGTTAGATTTTCCGCTATTTTATTTATAGCAAACAAATAAACACACATGTACAGTCAAGTGCAAAAATAAGTACCGAAAGAATCCGTTCATAAATATGTTACGACGTTCTTATTAGTCTTATTACACAGAATTGGAGTGCACTGGGACATATTTTTGAACGTTTTTGTATACCCCTTATTTTGTCTTCGACTGTACTTGTAAGGCAATACCCTGCTTTCATAGTCAGTAAAAACGAACATTTTATAGTACCATAAAATGCATATTACCTTGAAACGATTATCATATGAAGAATTGAATGGATGTGGCGTATAAAATATAGCGATAAGTCGTCTCGCGGCGTGCACATCTAGGTCTAGATAGTAAATATCTGATCTGATCATTTATGCTGTAATATTAGTGGAAAAAGAAATCCATTTTAGACGATACATATCTATTTTACATATTTTACGCTCGACGTTGGGTAAGGTCAACTCGGTGAATATCGGGGACTGAAGATTGTCATATAGGGTAGTATTTCAGAGGTGTACGTCTACTCTGCTCAGTACTTGGGTAACCGTAACTGTACTGCTCCATGTCTCTTAGAGAGATACACAATACTGTGGACGGTTTTATCCGACAGACGATCTTCGCCGACTTGACTAATATGATATCCGCATTTTACATTTTTTTTATTTTATATTAGCCACACAACCATTGATTTTAAAATTACAAAGCACTAATACTTATATCATTTTAAATTACTATAAATCTAGATCGAAATCGATATTTTTTTGAATAGGTCACAACAGGATAGGTCGGTCCTGTATTGGACAGGTCGTTCGCGATATATATATATATATACACCCGAGTTGTGAAGTATTCACATATCATCATAGTATTATATTTGGCTTTCGCTACAACGAACCACAATTATTATTGACAAGGACTGTCACACTTCACACCTATGGGCCATTCCATATGAAATCATCAGATTCTGATTTAATTCCGCGCTGACTGATTTTTAAACAGTTTGAAAAAAATCAAGGATGATAGTCTTAAGTAAGTTGTACGTAAACCGTCCATACTTTTTTTTTTACTTGCTGCTCATCCAGATGGGGCCCGCTTTAAGTTTCAATTTACCTGTTTTTGAGGTTCCACGAGAAGCGATGTTAATTTGTTTCGGTAACTAATATACATTATTTATATATTTTTTCTGATTCTCTAGTAAACGTACTTTAAAATGTTATTATCAATATTCATCAAGCTATTTTACTTGTTCCATCATAAATGTTGAAAGTTTTGTGAATATTTTCCGCCCATTTTCTATTGGATTTTGCAGCATGTCTACTAGGCTTAGGGAATCCATTTTTTTTTACTGTATAGTACAAGTATTGCTCTCATAAAACAACTGAGGGTTTGATCACAAACTTTTCATTTAGCTGAAAAAAAGAATGGTAAAGTTGGCCATTTTACGAAATTGGTCAACTTTGACTTCAAATTTCATCATGTTTGGCAATATAATAAAATCCAAAAAGTTATACAAAAGAAAGTACCTACTCTATTCTATAGGAATCCGTTTCATTTGGTTTGTGTTTTTGATTTCTGTGAGAATTATGATTTTTTTTAATGTCCATTTTACGACTATTTTCCGGCGCTCTATGACTTCACGATTTTTAAATAAAACACATTAAATTATTCATAACTATATTTTATTAGTCATTAACAACAACAAGAACCTTTATTTAAGTTGCGATGTACGTAATTAAGTATGTCAGTGTGTATGACCCTTGTGTTAATCTCGTTAGATTCGCACGAGTTTACGAATTCATGTTCATATCATGCAAAAGTCAGCAAAAAAGCTTGTCACAAATATGTAATGTACCTAATGTATATTCTCGTATGTGTGTATGTGTGTGTGTTTGTGTGTAAAGTATTATTACCTGACTACCTTTACGACATTAACATTTTTGGAGCAGGAATATCTTCCGGCTCGTAAGGTGCCGTTTGAAACAGGCACAAAATTATGATACGACCTGGTATTTTTTATTGTTATCGCATTATTGAATCAACATCATTACTCTTATCTAAAGATAGTAGGCATGTGTAATAAAACCTATAAGCACCCTATTTCAGACGTATTATAAGATGTGCCACTAGCATTTTCATGCTTACCATCAAGAAAGTGGTGTACCACTTTTTTGGTTGACTGTACATAGTAAACGAGGGAATCAACAATCATCATTTTGTTGTTTATTACGTTTATAAATGTTTTCCGTGATAAAAAAAAAAACATTAACTTAAACAACTACTTTGAAACTTCTTGCTAACTTGTAGATTTCAAAAAATCATATCTCTTTCAAAAATCAATAACACAATATAAATAAAAATGATTTACAAAGACCAAAGTAAGTTCTTCTCTTCTGTGTACTTTTCAGATCTTTAAACTTTGCCAAACATGGTCTTTTTTCACGTCAAAAAAAGCAAATTCTACAAAAATGGTTTTGTAATTTACTGTTTTTTTAAGTTAAAAGAACTAAATTCAAAAATATTGTTAATGTTTTCATTTAAAGACTATTTGAGCTTGTTAATTTAAAAAAATTACCTGTCTAGACCAAGCGAGCAATCCAATAAAAGCTACTGAACATCACTGAACATTAGCAAAATAACATGACGTTTTAGAAGTTTGTCATACAATAAGTAATAAAAACATACTGTAATACATACATGTACAAGTACACATATTAAATAGTAAATTAACATATAAAAAAATTCAGTTTCACTCATTAAAAAAAAGTTAAAGCAATTTTTATCGACCTCAAAACTCGCTTATTTTTAAACTTCAGACCTATGTTGTCTGGCTGTTAGGCTGTTTAAAAATTAAACAACTACGGTTTTATGTACAGCATACCTATATTATCATCCATGATTTTTTCCATACAAATCGGAAAGCATGCAGCGCATCCCATTTGATGATTTCATACGGAATGGCCCCTATCACATAATAATTTATAGTACGGCAACTAGAAGCATTTCGTTGCTTTATTAATTGCGAATTAACCCTTTTCCGTGATTAGCTATTCGAATATCGACTATTACTATTACATATGGTGCGCCTAAGATCCACTACAAAATATGACACGGAAGGTAAGGAAGGAAGAACATATACGTATACGTACATATTATATAAATTAATAAGTTGAAGCATAACAATGTACTGAAAATTATATCCTCCATATTTGTGTAATCATCTAATCATAATTATACAATAAAATATTACCGTTACGCTGTTTTATACAGGGTGCCCGCGAGGAAAGGGAAAAAATTCAACAGCGGATTTCTGACCAAATTTGAAGTTAAAAATGTCATATGAAGTTTTCTGGATTCAGTCTATTTTAAGAGAAAATTTGATTTTTTCTTAAAACCGTTTTAGACCGTTACGCTATGATAAACGCATTTTAGGAAACGATTTTGTCACCATGTTGTCTTAGTCTTGTCACACTTAATTGACAGATCATTTGATCATTGAATCAAATGAACAAACATATTTTTAATTATCTAGAAAATGTAAAAAAAAAATTAAAAGTGCATTTTTTGCGATAGTTTGATTAATAAAATCCTTTTTTTGTGTATTAAGGTATTCAAAACATCAAAAAAAGTTTTAAAAAAATGTTTTTTTACTGCTTAGTTAGACCAAAACGTCCAAAACTCATTTAACATTTTTTGCTTCTTTTAGTCTCAGGAATATGCTGTTAGATTTTTCCCTTTCCTCGTGGGCACCTTGTACTTATGAGGTAGTGGTCTAGTAAAACAAGCGACTTCCAATACGAGGGCTGCGGGTTCAAAGCGCGGCTCGTACCAATAGGTTTATCGGAACTTATGCGGAATATTAATTCGATAGTTTCCTTTATGGGTTGGGAGTTAGGAGATCCAAAACAGTCGCTTTGGTAAAAACTAGTACAAAATTAAATGCTGGGATTAGGTTGCCAAGCGGACCGCAGGCTTCTTAAACCGGTATTTCTTAAACTATCGACTATTACTATTACAAATGGTGAGTTGCCAACACCAATAATATTTTACCAATCATTTTTTTATAATATTTAGTCATTGGCACATCTTGTGGGTTTTCCCAATTTCCCATACTGCGTCGACCGATGCTTCGGCCATTAGTTCTTCGGGCAATATGTCCAGTCTACTGCCACTTCAGCAGAGTTTTATGTTTATGCCGAGTTTGTTTTTTCCACGGAATTTGTCATTCCTAGATAGCGATGGCTCGTTCCCGGTAATTTTCCAATCTTACTATGGGAATAGTTTCCATATGGGAATATACTCCATACTGCGTTGGGAAAGTTACCGGCACGACCCATCTCTATTCCTAATTCGACCTCGTAGGTAATTACCTTTTCATAGCTCTTTGAGTGACCTTGAACCTTATGAGACCGATTGGTACCTGGTATACTCGTAGCTAGGGGAATCACAATCCATCTTTATGTCGTTGACGGGAGGCCCATGTCCAGCAGTAGACGTCTATCGGCTAGGAATGATGATAAAATAGTCATAAATTAAGTCAACCTTGGCACTTGACAGTCAAACAGTGGGAGAATTTCGCAACCTCTTTGCACCCAATTATTGTCTATCGGTCGAGATTAGCTATTGTTATCTGCGTTTGCGTAAACCGTGTATTCTAATAGTTCAGTGTTAATTAAACACAGGGTTTTCGGATAAAATAGTCTATTAGGATTTGGTAAAAGGAATGCGAACATTCAAAACTATAAATATTGAGCACCTGTCTCCGTTCAGGGATTTCTCGAAAACGTATGCCACTAGTTGGCGCCACTTAGCCGTAAGGTCCCGCGAAGAAACACAATTATCTAGCCCCAAAGAAAAACTAACTAGAAGGTATTTTTATTTTTTTATATAATTTTATTAACTCATAGAAAACATTTAAACACGAAACTATAGGTGCTCTGAGAATTTAGACAAGTTTCTGGACCTGACGCCTCAGTGCTGCCGCCCTGGTGAACGTCATTTCAGAAAACCCTCGTTAAATTTGCCGTGTGGTGACTTCCCGCGGGTATCTTAAGAGTCGACTAAGGAGTTGAAGGGTCACTGACCATTCTTTAATAATATTGGACACATTACTGCTATTGCCAATCCGCTTGCCCAGCGTGGCGATTATGGGCATTTACCTCCTAATGCATCTATACGCATAGTTAATACCTACGTCCAGCAGTGGACTGAGATATGCTGATGATGTGATGTGTATTGGCTTGTCTGTAATGCCGTGTTAATATGTTGTTAAATAAATAAATAAATGTGATGGGATGCAAGAAAACGCCGCGTCTTCTAAATGTTTTGGCCCTTTCCTTTGGATTAGAGTGTCACTGACTATTGATTTATAAAATTGATAATGGGCAGCAGCATCATCATAGTGGGCACACTATTCAAATCGTCAATCTTGCCCAAAGTGGCGATTATGTGCATATACACGGTGCTCGTGAGCATTCCGAAAGATTTTAATGCTGAATTCCTGAACATATTTAGAGTATGTTATATAAAATTTCTTGGATTCGGCTTGGTTCCAGAGATATTTAACCTTTTTACGAAATCAGTTTTTCGACGTAACTCGTCATAAAACTTCTTTTTGATTACAATGCTACCACAATATGTTTTAATATTACCACACCTTTTGCCTGACAATCAAAAAATAAGAATAGACTTGACGAAAAAACCTGTCCGTAAAAAAAAACATAAAAAAAAATAATTTTAACTAATTGCTGTTATGTTAAAAAGTATTGGAAATGTTAAAAAGTATTCAAAAAATAAAAAAATCTTGCCCAAACATACTCTTCTTCTAAATTCTACAACGACTCTTTTACTTTTCAAGCAATTCGAATGTGGAATGCTTTGCCAGTTGAACTGAGGTGTGCTAAGTCCATTTCAATTTTTAAAGCTCATCTCAAGCAACACTTTCTGTCACTTCCTTAAGCTCCTTTGTCCTTCCTGTTCATACGTTGTCTATTTTATTGCATATTATTTTTATTTAGTTATATTTATGTATTTGTGTATATATATATTTATATTTATGAGTATATATACTTATATATGTATATATTGGTGCTGATGTGAACTTATTTTACTCTGGTTTATCTCATTGTACTTTTATTTTTCTTTCAATACTGTCTATATGTCAATTCTACTGCCATAAGGTTGTCTGGAAGAGATCGCTTTTTAGCGATAAGACCGCCTGTTGTTGCGTACTTCTTGTAAGCTTCCTTTTTCGTTTATTTATTGTTAATTTTAGCACAATAAAGAATATTATTATTATTCTCTTTATTTAACTTTCATCTCAGTTTAGGGTTTTTATAAAATGAATACAAAATTAAAATACAATACAACATACAAAAACAATACAAAATATAAACACTTTATAAAAAACCTAAACTAGGGTGCCGCCGGCAACGGGGCGGGCCCAAGCTGCCGGTGGTTAGGGCTGCAGGGAGAGGAACCGCCGGACTATGCGCGCCGTGTCCAGGATTACCGCCTTCTGCATCTGACCCTTGATCCAACCACCTAGCGAGAGCCTCTTGAGGTGTTGATCGAGACTCTTCGCTATGAGACCGTTCGCAGAAACAACTATCGGTACAATGATCGCCGAATCAACCTCCCACATGTCGGTTACCTCGTGAGCCAAGTCAAGGTACTTACTGGCTTTGTCCTTCTCGGCCTTCACGAGGTTCTCGTCATGGGGGATGGTGATGTCGATGAGCATTATTATTATTATTATTTCCTTTATTTTAATATTCTCTTAGGTTAGGTTGATATAATATGGTTATAAAAGTAAAATACAATACAACATACAAAAACAATATAAAATATAAACACATTATAAAAACCTAACCTAGGGTGCCGCCGGCAACGGGGCGGGCCCAAGCTGCCGGTGGTTAAGGTCGCAGAGAGAGGAACCGACGGACTATCCGCGCCGTGTCCAGGATTACCGCCTTCTGCATCTGACCCTTGATCCAGCCATCTAGCGAGAGACTCTTAAGATGTTGGTCGAGACTCTTCGCTATTAAACCGTTCGCTGTAACGACTATCGGGACAATGATCGTCGAGTCAACATCCCACATGGCGGTTATCTCGTGGGCCAAGTCGAGGTACTTACTGGACTTGTCCTTTTCGGCCTTCACGAGATTCTCATCATGGGGGATGGTGACGTCGACGAGCACAGCCCGGCGCTGCGATCGATCTACCAGCACGATATCAGGCTTATTGGCTACAATAGTCCTGTCCGTGATGATAGGTCGATCCCAATAGAGCGTGGCACGACCATTTTCGAGAACTGGTGCAGTTGTGTACTTATAGTATGGCACTTCGACGTCCACAAGGCCGTATTGAAGAGCAAGCTGCTGGTGTATAATACTGGCTACGAGGTTATGTCTGTGCAAGTACTCGGTGTTAGCAATCTGAGAACAACCGGAAATAATATGCCTGAGTGACTCACCGGGACGGCGGCATGCCCGACAAATGTCGACCGTACCGTCCTTCAGGATATATTTCCGGTAGTTATTCGTCATGATAACCTCGTCAGCAATTGCACAGGCAAAACCCTCGGTTTCTCCGAAGAGGTCCCCGAATCGTAGCCAGTTCACCGACGCGAGCAGATCTACGTCAGGTCCCGTGAGGGCCTTGTAGAACCGCCCGTGTAGCTCCTTGCTCTTCCATACCGCCCTGCGGTCCTCGGTGCTTAGTACCACAGGTCTGCGCCAGTTCTCTTTTGCCAAGGAGAGCGGCGTGAAGTTCCGGTCTACTGCCACCACATCACGATGCATCCCGCACTCATTGTTAAGAAAATAGTTTCTAAGATTGTACACCTCGTGGTTGTGGAGGTTTTTGGCATTTAAGAAGCCGCGGCCCCCACACCTCCGCGGGATGTACAATCTCATAACTGATGAGCGCGGGTGTAGCATTCGATGTGTGGTAAGCAGTGTACGGACCCTTCGATCCAGGGCGTCCAGCTCGGTCTGAGTCCACCTTAGTATGCCAAAGGAGTATGTGAGTATGGGCATTACCCAGGCGTTGAAGGCGCGCACTTTGTTGCCTCCTGACAAAAGACTGTTAAGTACTTTTGTGAGCCGGCTGAAAAAGCGCTCCTTCACCGCCTGTCTAATTCCCATATCTTCAATACCCAAAGACTGTGACATACCAAGGTATTTATAGGTTTCTGCTTCCGAGATAGATCTGAACGACATTGTCTCAGAAAGCTGTAAATTTGTTGAATTTACTACTTTCCCCCGCTGCACATACATAACCGCACACTTATCGACACCAAACTCCATATTGATGGCACTACTGAAAACTTCTGTGGTTCGCAGTAGCTCCAACAAGTCTTGGCTATTTGGCGCAAATAATTTGAGATCATCCATGTACAGAAGGTGAGAAATGACTTCACCCTCTCTCCGAAGCCGACAACCTAGTCCTGAATCCTTCAGCAGGGTGCTGAGGGGATTCAGAGCTAAGCAGAACCATAAGGGACTCAGACTGTCACCCTGGAATATGCCTCGCTCGATCCTTATGAAGTCCTGCGGGCCAGAGGGGTCATTTCCACCTCCTGGTTGACGAAGGACTGTGGTCCACTGCCCCATACACGCGCCGAGAAAGGATCTTAAAGCTGCATCAACTTTATACAGCTCCAAGACCCTCTTCAACCATGAATGGGGCACCGAATCATAGGCCTTCTTGTAGTCAATCCAAGCGGCGGAGAGGGCCCCTTTGTTACGCCGGACTTGCTGGCAAATGGTCATGTCGATGAGGAGGAGCTCTTTAGTACCACGGGACCCAACCCTACATCCATTTTGAGCAGAGGCCAGAACATTGTTTGCAACAATGTGCGTGTTAATTTTTGCTCTCAAAATGGATGTAAGGAGCTTGTAGAGTGTAGGCAAGCACGTGATGGGTCGGTAGTTTTTCGGTTCCGTGGTACTACCGGACTTGTAGAGCAGGAAGGTTACACCTGTTGTTAAGGAAGGAGGCAGGGAACCAAGCTCAAGGGCTTGTTGGAATTGCGCTGCTAATCGCGAGTGGGAGCACCGAAACCATTTTAGCCAGAAGTTGTGCAATCCGTCCGGTCCAGGACTTTTCCAGTTCTGGGCAGGGCGAATGGCACAAGTTACATCATCGGCGCTGATGGCAACTGCCTCCATAGGTTCGATGCTCTCGCACTCACGTTCAACAACGTTCATCCAATCGCCCTCGATGTGTCCGACGGGCACCGACCAGATGTTACGCCAGAAATCAGTCATGGCAGTAGCATCCGGCAGATGCGCGTCGGACAAATGATGATCGGTTCCCTCCCACCTTCGGTATAACTTCCTTTGGTCACTTTGGAAGAGACGGTTCTGTTGAAATCGATCCACACGCTCTCTGTAGCGGCGGATACGGCTTGCCCATGCATAAACTTTCTGCTTCAGAAAGTCAATGCGCTCTGTGAGGTTGGCCATGTAGTCGCAAGGCATGATGCCCGTTCCCGCGAATGCCTGATTCACAAAGCGCATTACTCGGGGGCGGTTATTGCCCCCCCTGAAGCAGATCAGCTTTGCAATGAGAGTCCTAAACGAGTCGATACGACGCTCGATCCGCACTTGCCATGCGGGGACACCCGCGGCGGTCCTAGGTGCACGGTCAGCGTCCGGAAACTTGACTCGAGCAACACGGCACGCCGCGATGGCCCCGCAGTACATGATCGAGTGCGTATCGTCTAAATCTTTACTGGATCGTATGTACGGCTCCAGTAAAGTGTTTAGGGCTCCCATTAACGCTAGATTGCGTCTATTCATGGGCAAGCGTGGTAACCGTGGCCTAGAATTGGGTGTGGAGCGATATTCCATAATCGTCTCTTCCAAAGTCCTCCTCAGATGCTCATCAGTTGCAGTACTTACACTCTGACTCGCGAAATATTCCTCATCGGCACTGGGATCACCCCGCGGCGCCCCCGATGCCAGGTCGGGTGTCGGCACCGGATCCGGCGACGTGGCGGGCTGGTCCCGCGCCGAGGTGGAAGCTGCACGAGTCGAGAGAGCCTGCAGGCGAAGCCGATCAAGTGTCGAGTCATCCAAACGTTTAGAACGTAGAATGACCCGCACCTGATCCGCTAGTCGTTGCTCCGATACGGCGATGGCGGGTTCAAGAGCCTGAAACAGAGGCAGAATCCTAGAACGGTACGCGGTTAGTCGGGTTCCCCCCTCTGTAGCCTCGTAGTAGGCGCGCATGCAATTCTCATTCATCGTCTGAGTCCATCGCATGCGACGCACTACACCACCGGCAGCGGGAGCCGTGGGCGGGGCAGGATGTCCCGCGGGCCCCAAGCGTGCCGGCAGCGGTGGCCGCCCTCGTCGCGCAGGTGGTCGTGGCGGCGGTGGCGGCGGCGGCCCGCTTTCGTCGCTGGATCCGTCTGTGTCGGGCGCCGTAGCGAATTCATCGCCCGACGACGGTGTGGACGGAGAGCTGGACGATGCGGGCGAAGGTGGAGGTCGTGCGCAGGTGGTCTCCGCTCTGGTACGGCTTCTTGTTTGCATGTTATTTAATGTATTTGCGTATATACGCGTGTCCCCGTTTGTCTTGACATGACATGTCAAAATGGTCACTTGAAAATTTGTGCAAATTTTCGTCACTTGAACATATTTATTTTAATTGTCCCCATGTCGTCGTAGTTGTTGCGGTAACAGGATGGTTTTTCTCGCCATTTTCAGGCATAACACGCGTATAAAAATAAATGTTTAGCAAATAAATATTACAAACATGCCTGTCAGTGTCAGCGGTTTTTTTTTTATTATTATTATTATTATTTTCCAGGGGTTATTTTTCTCAGCATAAGCTGGTAATTGTTGCCACCTACGGGACAAGGCCAAGTAGGTGACAAGTGTTGTTTAGTGTTAATTGCGGCGTTATCCTACATCAATTTTGTCGCCGTCAATTTGTAGAAATTTTCTTACAATTCTACATGTGTTCAGAATTGCTGCCTTTTGTAACAGCATATATGTATTTGATTTCAGGTCAAGGAGTTTCAGACTGTGGTGGAGGTATTTAGGTATGACACCAGTGCTAGATAATACAATTGGGACAATGTAGACTTTTTCTTGGTTCCAGATTCTAGTTACTTCGTCTTTAAGATCGGTATATTTGTGTATTTTCTCGGTTATTGTTTTTTGCAGGTTGTGCGTGTTGGGGACGGCTATATCGATAAGGTAAGTGATTTTGTTTATTTTATCTGTCAGAGTTATGTCTGGTCGGTTAAAATGTGTAGTTCTGTCTGTCAGTATAGCGCGATCGAAATATATTTTATGGGTAGGGTTTTCTAATACGGGACTTGGGGAATATTTGTAGTACGGTGTGCTACTGTTAGGTGTGAGATTATATTTAACTGCTAGCTTTTGATGTACGATGTTCGCTACTTGGTTATGACGATGCGTGTAATCGGTTTGTGTAAGAGTAGAGCAGGCTCCAGTGATATGTTGGATAGTTTCTGGGAGATTATGGCATTTTCGGCATCTATCATCTGTAATACTAGGGTCTTTTATTATATATTTTCTGTAGTTTTTTGTATTTATTACTTGATCTTGTATTGCTATTATAAATCCTTCTGTTTCTGGGAAGAGTGTTCCCAGATTCAGCCATTTATTGGAAGCTACAGGGTCAACATGAGGTAACATTAGGTCCGTGGGATGTCTGCCATGCAAAACTTTTTTCTTCCACTGCTCCAACCTAACGGCTTCGGTTTCATTTTCGATAGGAATTAATGCTGTTTCAGTTAAGTTAAGCGGAGTGAAGTTTGTGTCATTTAATACTATTGCTTTATGTATTTCGCTGCTATCTGATTTGGAAAGGAAGAATGTTTTAAGGTTATTTCTTTGTTTGATCCAGAGTGCGCGTATGGCTATTAATCCTCTACCCCCGTGTTCTCTTTTCAATGTCATTCTTTCTATAGCAGATTTGGGATGGTGATTGTTGTATTTAGTAAGTATGGTTCTTGTGGTAATTTCAAGGTGACGGATATCGGATTTAGTCCATTTAATAACCCCGAATGAGTATGTTAAAACAGGTATTGCATAGCTATTTATTGCTTTAATGAGGGATTTTGCTGTAAGTTTGCATTTACAGATGGCATGGATTCGTTTTTTATATTGTTCTATTAGCGATTTTTTTATTTTAATGTGATCTATTCCTTTCGACTGCTGGTATCCTAAATATTTATATAATTCGTCCGGTTCCATAGCTGTTATTAGGTCTGTGTTGTCTACTGAGAAGTTACCGGGTAATATTTTGCCTCTAACAATATGGATAGTTTTGCACTTATCGAATCCAAACTGCATATTTATGTCCTTACTAAATTCTGATGTTTTGTCTATTAGCATTTCCATTTCAGTTTCTGTTTTTGAATAAAGTTTAATGTCATCCATGTATATTAAATGAGATATATAAGTTTCTTCATTACTGTGTTTCAGGTTATATCCAGTTCCGTTTAAGCGCAGCATGTGAGAGATCGGGTTTAGGGCAAGACAGAACCATAGAGGACTCAAGGAATCGCCTTGATAAATACCTTTTCTTATATTTATTTCTCTGGTTATAATATTGTCGAGGCGTAAGGTTGTTTTCCATAGTTTCATGGTGTTCTGGAGAAAATTTATTAAAACCGGATTAATTTTATATATCTGTAGTATGCGTATTAACCAAGAGTGCGGAATGCTATCAAAGGCTTTTTTATAATCTATGTATGTGCAATGTAGGTTTGTTTTATTAATTGCTGCATGTCTATGTATAACTGAATCTATTATTAACTGCTCCTTGCATCCCATATGATTCCGTCTACAACCTTTCTGCTCTTCGGAGATTATGTTGTTTTGTTCTACATGTGTGGCAATTTTTCGTGTTATTAAGGATGTGATTATTTTGTAAATTGTAGGCAGGCATGTTATCGGTCTGTACTGTGAGGGTTGCATTGTGAGTTTACTTTTTGGTATCATATATGTTACTCCTTTTCCTATAAAGGCTGGTGTATCTTGTTGACCATTGATAATGTTTGAAATACAATTAGCTAATGCCTTATGAAGTACATGGAATTTTTTGAACCAGAAGTTATGAATTCGATCTATTCCCGGGGATTTCCAATTATGCAATTTTTTCGTGACTTCTTCTATGTCAGATTCGGTTATGTCTTCAAATTTCATTTCCTCTATATTTTCCCATCTTCTTTCTTCTTGTTCTATCCAGGTTGCATCCTCGTTATGCTGTATATCTGTTTCCCAGATATCTGCCCAAAACTGCTCTAACTCACTTACCTGTGGTATCTGGCGTACAATTGGCGCGGTGTTGTTTTCAGGGCTGCCAAGCTGCCTGTAGAATATTTTTTCGTTGGTTTCAAAAAGTTTGTTATCTCTTTTCCGCTTGAGTGCGTTGTTATATCTTTTCAGTCGATGGGCTTTTAGAGTCAACTTTTGTTTTAGGGTATCTAAGTATTCTTCAGGGGTCTTGTTATAGCTTTCGTGGCTGCTGTGAACTCTAAACGCTTTAAATATTTCATTTACCCGAGCTACTACTCTCCTTGTTCTATTATTGTTTATGTATTGTGTTAACCTACCTATATCAGATCTTAATTGTACTATATCCTTTTCCAGTCTAATGTACCATGCGGGTTTTCTGTCTTTTCCCCGCCATGCTTGTTCATTTTGTCCTATTTTATAGCCTAGTTCCTGCGATATAACCAAGGCACTGCAGTAAATTACGTTATGGATATGTGTCAACTCCGATCCTTGCGAAATGAACTGGTTCAGAATTTTTTGGTTGAATAATTGTACTAGTTGCGTGAGATGTGCGCTGTATTTTAATTTGGGCAATTTGGGTCTGAGCGTTGGGTCGGATTCCGCGTATAAAGTTATGGTCGTCTGTAAGTTTTGAAAAAGTCTTTGTTCTGTAGTATTATTTATAGGGGGCAAAATTTCGCTCTCGGCCTGTACATTTATTGCTTGTGTTAGTTGTGTTGTTTGTGAAAGTATTTCCGGCATAATTACTGTGTTTGAATTCGACGACGCAATGGACGCTTCTAAGTCAGATGGCAATTCTATATTTGGTAAAACACTATTTACGGTACTTGAGGGGGATAATGACATAGTAGAGTTTACTAGTTCCAGTTTGATATCTTCTCGTATTCGGGCTAGTATTTCATCGGAAATCATTTTATTACGTATGATTGTTCTTCTTTGGTCTGAAACTCTCTGCTCTGAGACATTTACTCCGGGATATTGTTTCGTGAAACATTCGTGCAATAGTTTTCGATATACTGTAAAATCGGTTTCTAATTTTGTGACTCTATAGTATGTACGCATGATAAATAGGTTCACATCATTACTCCATCTCATGCGTACTCGAGGTTTACCGGCTTTAGTGGACGCAGGTTGAAAAGCATCCGCTTCCTGCGCAACACTTAAGGCTGGTATATTGGAATTGACGCGCGTTACCTGATTAGTTGGCCCTGTCAATAACGGAGTAACTGTTCTGCTCCTAAGTTCTCGACAGTTATGGGTAACCTCTATCCCAGTCTGAACCTGGGTAGGTGACTGCGGTGTGATATTTGATGATGGGCGTGAAGCTCTACTATCCTCCCGGTGGTTTGCTCCGGTTCGGGGAATTCTGCTTCGTGATCTTACCTTTTCAAAACAGGGAGACTGCGACGAGCTGTCTGAATCCGAGTAATTTAAGTACGATGCAGGTGATGATGGGAGTGAGGAGAATAGCGAAGCTGTCGACGAACTGGAATTTGGAGATTTCGATGATGGTTGAGGAGTAGTTGTGTTTTCGGCTGTAGTATATTTTTCGATGGGAGCCCGCCTGGTCAGCTCCGCATCGCCACTGGTCCGCATGCTGTGGCACCCAGCAGCGGCTCCAGGTGCGCCCCGACGATCGCCCTCGGGAAGCGACCCGACTGCGGCTGTAGCAGATTTGTCGATGGGAGCCCGCCTGCTCAACTCCTCATCGCCGTTGGTTCGCATGCTGTAGCATCCAGCAACGGCTCCAGATGCGCCCCGACGATTGCCCTCGGGCAGCGGCCCCTGACGTAGAGTTCTCGACCTTAACTGCATAACTAATCTAAACGTGGAAGTAGAATAGAGAAAAGGAGGGAAGAAGAAGGAGAGATAGGATAGATGGAGTCTTGGTTTGGGAAGGGTAAGCCGAGTTGATATTGGCATTATTATTATTATCTTTTTGTTTTGTGGAATTTGACTTTAGGTGTCATAATATTTTTTGTTTATTTTGATGTCTATAATGCATAGTTAAAATCTTTCGCAATGCTCACGAGCACCGTGTAGAGCAACAAAAAATCGAAATAAGCGAAAATTTGTACACTCTGCGAGGAAGATAGTCATACAGGAAAAAATATATATTCTGGATGAGATGGGTGTATATGTAAAGCTTTAGTTGACAACAATAGACAAGATACGAAACTACAATAATTGCACACAATTGTGTATTTTCCATTAGATATTTCAGTTTTGAACACCATTCCTGCTAGGGGGTAAAAAAGCTGGTTTTCATAACCACGTTTGTCTCACTTTCGATATTACTTCAGTAAAGTTTGCAGTTCGTTTTGAATGAATATTATGTTATGTACCTGAGTAACAAAAGAAAATCCCAAAATAATTCGTCCAAGTTTTCATTTTCTTATTGACTGCTATTTTTTGACTGCTGCTATTATTTTGCACACAACTGTATGTGTAACAACTATTTGTTACAATCCAATTTGTATCTTTCGTGAACCAATTAAAGTATAATTTCTTTTGTTTCATTACCTACTTTTTGAAATAAACGAAATTCTTACCAATTTACATATACAAGTAGAACAAGGTTCAAATTAAAAACAGGAAAACCTTACGAGGATAATACACGAAGAAATTATTACTAAGATGTAGATTGCAGTAAAAGAATTTAAAAGAGTAGATAATTTGGCAGTACTCAAACGTGACGTCACTTTTGAATATTTCATATAAAATTCCATAGTGGTGATCGTTTTGACAGTTCGAAAAAAGACGCTGATTTGACTTGCCATGATGACTGGCAATTCAAATCAGCATCTTATTGTTTGCTAATATTGTTTGATATTTGAACTCTATCTGCTTTGATAGTTACGCGGTATTGCACTAGTTATCCCCGACGTAATATTAAACCTAATTGCAAAGACTTAAGATCTATTTAAGAGTTTTGCTTTTAGTAACGTCACTACACGGACAAGGACTACATTTCTATGGAACAACCAATTTTCTTGCGTTTTCAAAAGTTGATCCAATAATAAATGTTGTTGATTATCATTAATAGATTCAGGTTTAATGATCTTACTAGTATAATCGCTTCCTTTATCAAATTTATATTAATAATAACCATTGTTAATTAGAGAGAATTTCAGGCAAAATTCTATTGTAATGAGTATTGGAGAATGCCGCTGGACGGCGCTTGCGCACGCGAGCGGCGCACGCCACACTTTCCCGTTTTACTTTCAAACGCACGCTGAAATACATTTTTTTCAATCCTAATAATACTTTAGTGG
This sequence comes from Thaumatotibia leucotreta, assembly GCA_025490895.1. NCBI lineage: Eukaryota > Metazoa > Arthropoda > Insecta > Lepidoptera > Tortricidae > Thaumatotibia > Thaumatotibia leucotreta. Next base: position 28,490 of record JALPQI010000930.1, on the reverse strand, counting down.
TTGATTTGAGGAATTTGCTTGAAAGACGAAGATTTTGCTTGTGGACAACTTCGACATATTTTATCTCTTGCGTTACTTTTCATGAACTTACAAATGTACGTCAATTAAGACCGTAGCCCCGATCTACGGCATTAATTGACGTACATTTGCAGACGTGACTTTGGAAAAAAATAGGGTTACTTTGATAGATGTGAAATGGCCACAAAAATGTCAATTTAATTTCATTTATTGGCCCTTTTACGTTACAGAGTGCCTTATGAAATAACTATTAGACTAAACTGATATACGGCGTAAAAACATATACAGTGTGATTTAAAAACTAAGATTTCAAAGTCGCCTCTGCATTTTAAAGTCACCCCGTTCTACGGTTCTATACACATATTTATTTACAATGAAAAACCGTTGGAAACTAAATGTATAGATTTGAACTTGTGTGACGCTTAACGCATGTACAATTTATAGGTAAGTATTTTTTCTAGCGAACTTCACGAAATTGTCACCTGCGTTACGGGACAGAAGAATGTCGATCGAAAAGTTGATTGGCCCTTATAAGCCGTATGGGTTATTGAAACTAAAACATGTGTTTCGTAAATCAATCACAATGAATAGACGTGATTGCTGAAGATTCCGTGATAGGCACTTACCAGCTAACAACTATACTAGCTGAGCTGAACTAGAAATATCGCCGTGTCTTTTCTATACACGCGAGCGATTATATTTTGTTTGTTAATTTTTATAGCCGAGCTTATAAATCGCTAACGCGCTTTTGGTGGGACCTTTGGTATTATAATTGAGTAGGTATAGCCCAAAAGGTTACTTACAATTAATCTTTTGTCGGCATTTTTGGTATATGCAATAACATTTTTTTTAGGTTGTTCACGAATACGTCCGAATTTATATTGCTGTTACAACAAACTTCAGTATCCATTGCACTGAAGCTAATTGAGGCAGAAAGCAAGATTGTTTTTCCGTGAAAAGCCAAAGGCAAAGGATTTTGCACCACATCTGTACTGCTGCTTCATTGGCGCTAGATTAAGAGATAGTTTCTATAAATAGCCAAGTGCATAGGGGTGAATCAATTTTTTTTTGGGTAGCCCTGATACCACCTGAGTCACGCTGGTTTTATCAGTTTTATGCAAAATTACGGTATAACATAAGCCCTTTACTTAATGGGTCACCTACAAACTTGGACTACACGCATGTTGGCATAATATAAGTAGCACAATTTTGCATAACACCAGCGTAACTCAGGTGACCGTAACCATGGCAATAACAAAAAAAAAGTTGATTCACCCATATATATATCCACCGTTTTCCAACATGGACGACGAGTTATACCTTTTTTCACTACAGCCAGTTTTGTAGCTCCACAAACAATCAAGACTATTCTCGCACGTATTGAATTATATTTCCTTGTATTTCAGATACGAAAAGGAGCAGGAGACTCGGGAGAGGATGAGTTCCGGCCGACACCGATACCTTTAAACGAGTGGCATGAAGTGCGGGGGTGGCGTGCGCAGCGCGCGGGCACCCTTCAGGAGGCCCTTCACAAACCTGCCCACTACTGGGAGGACGCTCTCCGACACAGCGTCTACCTCACCCTAGTCAGAGACAAGATAGATCACCTCATCGCCAAGGGAGATATCGATCACCCAACCACCGACCTAGACGACAGAGACTTGTGGGACAAAGTCAAGCACGCTCCTTTCGAAGCAACCAATCAAGACCCTCCCATGCTCGGAGACGTCGTCATGATGTCAAAAGGCAAGTTGATGGACGAAAACGGAGGCTTCCGCTTCATAGAAGATGACCGATACAAGGATAAGTGCACTGGTAAATGCTTGGATGCTGTTAGAGCGCTGTGGTCCGTCAAGCGGATAAGGCAGAGAGAAGACGCGACGGGGCGATATCATTACGAAATAACGTTCTCCGTAGTCACGCAAAAGAAACATAAGAAGCATGAGAAACCGGCGAGGACTTTTACTGTTGTAGAATCAGCGCCAGAGAGAATAGTAGAAGCGCCGTTGGAGAACCGGTACTATGAGCCTACGTCAGCGCCTGCGCCGATACCGGTTCCTGTTGCGGTACCGGTGCCCGTTGCGGTACCAGTGCAAGTACCTCGCGATGAGCGAACGCTATGGTTTCATAAGAATATAGTCCCGAGAGCCCAAGCGCGACAACACAGCAGCGGGCTCGACAGATTATTCTCGTCGCTGTTTGATGACGATGACGACGTACCTCCACAACGATACAAGCCTAAACAGTACCAGTATAGCCAATATAATCCGCCGCCTCCGATATACCAGCAGTACTCAAAGGCGGGGTACGTCGGATCGCCCAGCGAACAACAGCAGCAGAAAAAACTGCCACACAAGCCTCATCACGTGTACAAATATAACCAGTATGGTCGTCCCATTCCCCCGCCGCCTCCGCCGCCGCCACATCATCAACACTATCTCGACATCGAGCAGATTGGAGTCGTCAGCGCCCCTTACCATCAGGACCACAGACACAGACCGCCTATCAAGTCAGGAAAGACGCCACGGCCCCCAGTATTACCGACCCCACCTAATCCGGTTTTGCCGCAAAAGAACTTCAGCATCGAAACTACCACTCCCCTGAGACCAAATAATAGTGAGGAGATTACGCAGACACCTGACGCGCGGCCGCCGAAAATTCATAAGAAGCAGAAGCCGACGACGGTGAAAATTAATTACCTGTCAGACCACATTAGGCCGCCGGTGTACAACGCACCTCCCGGCGTGTTCGTGACGATGGACAAGAAACCCTTCAAGCCAATGCCGCCTCTCAGGCTCGTCCACTCGTCCAAGCTCCATAAGACCCCTCGGCCAAACGACTTCCGTCCGAGCCCTCAAGTTCTAGACGTAACCTCATTTTCAGAGCCGGATCCGTTACTTGACACTGCATTTAGGCCGATAACAGTGAACTATGCGAACAGCAACACCACAGAAAAAGCTGTCGCCGCGAGTGATAATCATTTCCGAAAATCTAATTCGACCGTTAAGAAACAACCGAAGAAAAACGAAATAGTTAACGCACAACGATTTACGACGACTGCACCAGAGATTATAACCGCACACAACGTTGAAGAAGAGGACAGCGATGCGGAGTGGACCAACATGTTGGGCGCGTTCGCTAAAACAACGCCGATGGCCGCTGAGACTACCGAGAGGGTCAAACCCAAAATCCCAGAAACCACCACTCCTATGACCACGACAACGGAAAAAACAACAACAACGACGACGACGACGCCAGCTCCCACCACAACCACCAAGCGGCCACCAAAGCGAACAATGAAAACAACAACTACAGAAGAGCCCACAACAACACCGAAGCCCAAGAAACGCACGCGTCCTCCACCAAAATTCACAAAACCAGAAAAAGTTAAGAAACACAAGCGCATTACAACTACTACAACAACTACAACTGAGACTCCTTTCAAACGTAAAGAACAAGACCTAACGCCGCAAGCGAGTTCAGCGTCTGCCACTGCGCAACCAACTACAACGTCAACAACAACTTCGACAACAACTACTACTACTACAACTACGACTACACAACCAACAACTACTACAGAACAAACGACGAGTACCACCACAAGCACACAAGCGCCAACAACCACAGAGACACCGGCCCCTGAAACCGAAGCACCAAAACAGAAGAGCCGCTACAGACAATCGACGCTAAAATACAGAAGTGTGCTGACAGGCCACGATAAGAAGGAAGAAAAAGCAAGGACGATAATACCGCCGACAGGCGTAATCCCACCAAGAAGGAAGGGCACTAAATACCAGAACTACATAACGTCAACGCCAAAATTCTCAGATATGCAGTTTGACGAGGAAGGTTTAGAGGATCACGTTGTCAGTCCGTACAAATCCAAATCTAACCCTACTACAGAGCCTGCAAGCACTAAACCCGCTTCGAAGCCAACTACTCCAGCGTACGAGGAGGTAGCAGATCATGTTTATATCACCAGCGAGTCGCCAGAATATTCTTTTGGCCGTGAAGATGATGATTATGATAGAGCAGAAGAAGAATCTAAAGACAACACAGATTTCGTCCCCTCAACATCAGCACTGGTCACTCCGAATGAGACAACAAACGAAATAGTAGAAATCGAAGATGAACCGCTAGAAGTAACTGCGGAACTCGTCGAAACTACACCCTTGTCTCCCCCGAAAAACAAGACCAAATGTAAGAAGAAGAAACTCCAAAACCAGAACAATACGACAGAAGAAATTAAGACAGAAGAATGGAGGGCCGAGGAATCGAGGATAGAGGAAACTATATCAGCAGAAATACCAGGGGAACGGAGTACAGAAGCGCCAAAGCAAGAAGAAAGACGACCAGAGGATGCGGATCTAGCAGTTAAAGCATTAGAACCATCGACAACCAGTACCACTACAACAACATCTGTACCGTCTTCAACGCCTGACATTTTCGAAGAGATTTTCGGAGGATTCACATTCGATGACTCCGAAACATCCAAGAACCATTCAGACTCAAAACTGGATGAAAGTACCGATCCAGAGAAATTCTTCAAAGGCGATGATGATTTCGCAGATTTCTTTGAAGCCTTCGACGATAAGCACAGACAAAAACATAGAGATGGGAAGTTCAATGATGAGTATGAATATGACGATAAGGATCATGCGTTAGAAGATGACGAATTTCAGTACCAAAACGATGAGGATCGGAGAGGGTCGAGAGACGCGAAAGATGAGGAAGAAAGCTATGACGACTATCAGGAACGTCCGTACAGTTTATTAGAACTCATGGCCATGGAGTAGACTGAATCTTTTAATACCTTAACCTTTTGAAACTAAGCGAAATTGAACTTTGCGGAGTACCGCGTAAGTCGTTACTGACGTATCGGTTATACCCGTCATCGGCACCTATGGCAGAAGTTTCGTCGTATATAGTCGACGGTAGCAATCAAAAGGTTTAGGAGAGTTACACTGAATTTCCTACAGTGTTCGCCGTACAAAAGCGTTTCTAGAGATTCTAGTATATTTTTCTAAGGTAAAGGAGCTATAAGTTTGTACGGGCCTCGTGGAATGCTCTTAAAATACTCATGTCATAGCTTTAACTCTTTCCTACTCTGATCTCAAAATCTACAGGCTGTTTTTCTATCACTTACTGATAAATCTCACCTGTATTATAACTTGGTAGTGATTCTGACAACAATGTCCTGGCTTCAGATCCCAGTAAGGGCATTTTATGACTGATTATATATCGTCAGCTAAGCATATAGCACAAACTTACTTGGGGTAGATTCAACTGTTTGTGATTTTTTTTTTTATTCCCTTAGAGCCAATATGTGAAATTTTAATATTGGAGATGGCATTATTTGGTTCCGTAAGCGATGGAAAGGCCAGCCCACTGTTGTATGTACGTAGGATAATAATAGGAGTAGTATTACAAAATATCCAAAAGCATTTATTTGTAAACTCATAGTAACTATCAAATTGCACCCACAGTTCGTGTTACCGATGCGTAAATATTTCAACATTCTAGATTAGTTTAGAATAAGATGAAATAAATTATTTTTATATGAAAAGTAAACGGTTAAAACTTGATGGTGTTTTATTTACCTTATGGACTTTCAACTAATGTGTGTATGCAATGCAAGGATACTTATGTAATCTTAAACATACATAGAAAATGGCTGCCATGAAACCTCACAACGTAATAATCCTAGTTAATATCAATTGCCCTGATTTTTTAAAGTTGAATTTTTGAAAATGTTTTTTTCCGTTGGCCCTTCAATTATGTTCCAAAACTTTATAGATGTAATTAAGATTGATGCACGATCTTTCCGCTGACTCAGTTTTACTTTATACTTTGAACAAATATTGAAAATACCTATATTTGAATTTTAGTTGGCAGTTTTGAAGTAACTTTGGGTAATTGGTACTTTACAAATTAATTCAGACGCGTAAATACTAATTTGCCTTTGACTGTTCAAAATAAGTAACTTAGAAAGCAGATATCATAGTCAGAATTTCATGATCTGCCTATCTCTTCTGAAAATAGGCATGGTTATATGTATGTAAGTATGTATGTAGTGTACTTACCGGCTCCTTCCATGGAATATTTGTAGATGGGCTCTGGTTTCAGCGGCACAAACGAAGCGAAGGCTTCTGGCATCATATCCTTCAGTCTTTGTTGATATGATAACCTGGCAAATAAACAGAAATATATTAAATACACATGAATGTATCACATGACATTTAGTATGAACACAGCTCACCCCCGCCGAGCATTGCTTATAATCGTAAGCTCTTCAATAATAAAGGTAATAGCAATAAATAAGGAATAGTCGCAGTAATCTCAAGTAAAGAGTTACTCGAGATTACTGCAACTCAAAGACCATAGACCAAATGGTCTAAAGCAGGCCATACACGTAAGGGTGTACCTGACAGGTTTGCCTGTACAGGTCAACTGTTCAGGTAAACCGGAGCGTGTATGTTACAAAAACCTGCACAGTTCCGTAACATACACGCTCCGGTTTACCTGAACAGTTGACCTGTACAGGCAAACCTGTCAGGTACACCCTTACGTGTATGGCCTGCTTAAACACAAAAGGATCTAACATACTAGTACCACCTAATAACGTAGATTTTTTTCGGTTAAATACAATAATATACCTCAAACACTTGGCGAGCACCTCCCGCACAAATCGCGGCTTCGGGTGGTCGGGCTCCAGCTGGGTACACGCCTCCCAGTCGTCCCACGACCAGCGGTACTGGAAGTTGCTCAGGTGGTAGCCGAACCAGTTCACAAACCTACAGTAAACCAGAATTTCATTAACGCGTTCGACGCCGGTGACACACATATGTGTGTCACCGGCGTATACCACACCACATATGATTTTTGTCAGCCTCTGTAGCCTAGTTGGTAGTGACCCTGCCTACGAAGCTGCATTCTTTGTGTATTTATTTATCACAAATGTTTGTTCCTTGGTCATGGCTGTGTATGTATCTAAGTATGTATACGTATCTATCTATTATATATATCGTCGCCTGGTACCCACAACACAAGCCTTAATTGAGCTTACCGTGGGACTAGGTTGATTTGTGTAAGATGTCCCAAGATATTTATTTATTATTATTATTTATTTATTTATATGTGACCGAAAAAACTGTACTCCTATGCCAGTGACACACATATGTAATCAAAGTAATCTTATCCTTATGCCACTAGCATTAATCAAGTTCTCACTCTTATGCCAGTGGCATAGAAATACGAACGTTTTTGACACAGTGCTGTGTCACCGGCATAGGAGTACAATCTTTTCGGTCACACATGCGTGTCACTGGCATAGGATTTCTATCAGATAATTTCGATCGGCATAGTATAAGCACTTAGTGAAACAGTACCGGAGGCGAACGTGTTAATTTGACAACTTTAAAACTACTGAGCATGGGACCGTTCAAGTATTACGTAACGCAATTTTTGAAGATTTTTGACCCCCTTTGCAACGCACCGAACAGAAGAACGTTATTCTTCAGTACACCCCCCCCCCTCCCCCCCTCCCTAAGCGTTATGTAACACTCAAATGATCATTTTTACCCTAAAGTCGCAAAAGTTATATTCATACGTCGCACTCTAGCGGGCAGTTTGGTGGCAAGGTAAGGTTTACAAAAAAATCTTAACTTACGAGTATTATAATGTATTTAGTATTTGTAACAGTTTATTAGAATTAGTTACCGGTTATCAATTATTACTTTTATTAGTCTTAAAGGGCTTGTCCATTAATCACGGGGGAGGGGGGGTCAAGAAAAATCACCAATTATCACCATAGGGGAGGGGGGGGTTATCGGACAAATCACGTTACTCTATGCTGAATAGCATTATAGCTAGTAAAAATATATATATTATCTATACTTTTACAAAACACTTTTTAAATATAACCGGATGTGAAGTCCTGAAAAGTGTGCCAAAATACGTAAATTGAAGTGTTATTAAAAGGATTACTTAAGTTGGCAAAAATGTACACGTCATATTGGCTGGGGGGGGGGGGGGGGGGGCTGGTTGGGGTTCCTGAAAATATCACTAAAAAATAGGCCAAAATCGTATGAAGTGATTAATGGACAAGCCCTAACGTATAGATACTATGCAGTGATAACTGATAACCTATTTAAGTAGCCACTTATAAAACAAATAAATAGCTGACATGTGTCATTACGACTAAAAAATAATCCGTTAATAACGTACTACCTTAGTTGCTAAGATATTTAGAATTGTACATTAGAAATACTAGGTACCAAATACTAAGTACAAATACTTCTGATAATTTGAAAATTAATTGATTTATTTGTGAACCTTATCTATTTTGACATGCCACGAAACTGCCCGCTGGAGTGCGACGTATGGTTATGTTACAGTATTTATCCTTGCTGTAGTTTTGATTCCCCGTGAAACGTAACTGAAAAGGGTTGCCAATTTGGGAGTTTTGAATCCCTAGTTTTTACTTAATAAAAACAATGTTACGTAACGTGTTGTAAGGAAGGCCCCCTCCCGTCCCTGTAATGTATCGTAACGTTTTACGAGACCCCCCCTCCTTCATAATTGCGTTGCGTAATACTTGAACGCCCCCCATGATCTTTGACCCACTTTTTGTATTTTTTTTTATTAGGTAGGTACGTTTACTAAGTGCCACGGTTTGAACACATAACCATACCTTACTTCTCTCATATAGACACACCCACTCAGCATAATCTAGTTTTGGTCCTGTGTTCGCATCCATTGGTCTGACGAGTCTTTTTCATGGCATTGACCCATTCTTTATTTCGCATTTATAGTCATTAGGGTGCTTCTTATTTTTGCAATTTTGTAGGATGTTCGTCCAATAAAAGAGCTCATTGCTGTCCCGATTGTAATTTTCTATAGGGCGCCCTCTCATTTTGTTATTTGATGAGTAAACCATTTTTTTTTTTTTTTTCAATTATTATAACCAAAAATTAGGGGTCGCTACTGAAGTACTAAAAAAACAACTAATTATTTTGCCTTTCTTGAACTTCATACTATGTACTATATGGTTTATTTATCAAATAACAAAATGAGAGGGTGCCCCATAGAAAATTGCAATCGGGAGAGCAAAGAGCTCCTACATTGGTTCAAAAATCCTACAAAATTACTAAAATAAGAAGCATCCTAATAGTCATACAAGCAAATGTTAAGGTGCGTTCAAACTAAAAGAGCATTCGCTGTTCTAACCTCCCACTCTACGAAATTCGATCGGTACACAAAACGTGATTGTTTGATTTCATAGAATGGGCGCTAGAACAGTGAATGCTCTTTTAGTTTAAACGCACCTTTATAGTAAACCAAAACTTACCTATCAAAGCAAGCCACATTCATAGTATCAATCCTCAAGAACAATATCTCCGTAGCTTGCGCCAGTACTTGTGGCATCGTCGACGGCTGCAACTTACACAGCTCAATCAAAATCGAGCCATAACAGATCTCCAAATACCTCGGCCGAGGCAGATTAAACAGCTCAGCAAATATCACTTCTACAATACAATATTCCAAAGGGATTTTGCCCTTGTATGGAAAACAGAGTAACTGAGCGGCGCATTCTTTGCGTTCTAAATGGTATGCTTCTATGATGTTGTGGAGATGTTCTTCGATGAGGAAGCGTTCAATGGAGTGGGCTCCAGGAAGGACGGGTCCGTCTGGGCAGTCGGTGTAGTCAAACATGCGGAAGACTACACGTGGCATGGGGTAGGAGTCACCATCATTGTGGGGGGGTGGCTGGAATTAAAAATTAATAAATTATTTTTGGGTAGGCCCCCCACAAGGTGGACTGATGACCTGGTGAAGGTCGCAGGAGTCCGCTGGATGCGGGTGGCGCAGGACCGGTCATTGTGGCAATGTTTGGGGGATGTCTATGTTCAGCTGTGGACGTCTTTTGGCTGATATGATGATGATATGATGAAATTTTGTTTTTCCTATATTATTTTTTATTGCGTAATGCCTAATTATACTACTATGTAAAAAATCAGCTCTCTGAGCTGGTGTAATATGGGAGTAAAAGATTTAATGCTCACTTAAACAGGGTGGAAATATTTTTTGGGTCAGTGAGAGCAGCTACCAGATCCAGAGTAGCTACCTAGCTACTCGAAAATGGTCTTAGAAGACCTACCCTCGATTTTAAATTAATGAAGATTGGTGTTAACAGATTTTGAAAAAACATACAGGTTGTGAGAAAATGGTCATTTCAATTTCTACTCTGGATCTGGTAGCTTCCCTCACTGACCCAAAAAGAATTTCCATCCTGTATAAGGCTTGTGTTGTAAATAAGTTGGTAACAACACCTAATAAAGTGTAAGTCATGTCAAATTAGTAGACAAACAGCTCACTCTTGCTAACTATTGCAACCAAAAGTTTGCAAGTAGATATTCAACTGTGTTAGCAGTTATACAAGGAATATTATGATAAATGTACAACTTACTGGTAAAAGCAGGTTGCAAATTATCAAGTTATATTAATTATTAACAGATTTTACCTGTATTGTTGGCAGTGTATGTTGCAAAGCTTCACACAAAATCGAATCAAAAGCCAAATATGGGCGAGGAATGTGTTTCTCAGACCAGTTGTCCTGTCTCAACTTCTTGATCTGTGCCCAGAGGCAATCTAGATACTCCTCTTGCAGATGTGGCGAGTCTGCAGACCAGACTTTGAGGGCTGGCCAGTGCTTCTTACTCCGTTTGTTTAAAAACACTTCAATTGTGACAAGTAGAAGGTCCAGCTGTGATTCTTTCTTCTCGTAAAGCTCCCGACCCACCCATGGCAGAGCAGAGAGTACCGCAAACACGAACCAGTCCCTTCTGACCTGCGGTACTCCATCTTCATTAGCACAGTCAACCAGTATCTCCAATAATGTCAAGAGTGACGATGCAGCCAACACGTGACAGTTGACCAAGTCAGATATAAACCTCAGGCAATATCTAGCCGCGTTCCATTTACCCGCTTTCAGATTCTCTTTAAAAGTTTTGACTATGTAGTCCACGAATTCACCGCCGAAGTTATAGTTCTTCGCATTGAGAAGACCGACCAGCGTTGCGTAAATAGTACATTTCTCGGGCATACGAATAGCACATTCAGTTAGAATGCGAAGGATTTTCACGCGAAAGGTGTTCAAGTCGGCTTCTAGAACGCTAGCCAAGCCCTCGAGATTACTCTCTAAACTCGAGCTACTTTTCTCTCCAACCCTTAGGATAAGGGACTCCAATCTATCCTCTATCTCTTGGTTCTCTGATACACGACGCCTTTTACGGTGTAGGCGATCTAAAACAAATAATAATTGGTATAATACTTAGCTGTGATGAGTAAACAATCATAACCTCAAAGTCTCAATTAAACAAAACAAAACTAACCGTAGCCATCTCCATCTTCATCTCCGTGTCCCCTTCTACGATTCATAACTGTATTCGTATGTTAAATGTTATACTAAAACTGGAAAAAATGCCAACGAAATAAGCAAGTGAAGATATAACGCAACGTCAAACGAGCATCAAACAAATGTCAATTGTTTTTTTTTCTCTAACGCTACGTTATTCGTTCAGAAACTACATTTTATTTCAATAGCCCGAGCACATCTTATGTTTGCAATATTTGTTTGCAATGGCCGATCCATCTCCATCTACCCACTTTTGTTCCCATAGCCTTAATGGATTAATTTAAATGGGACAGTGTTTCTAGCCGCGGGAAGGCTCATGAGTCATGAGTTACGCAAACACAAGGGGATAATATCAAAAACCGATGTTCTAAACGTTTCTTAAATATCACTTTGTCGAGTTGTCATTTGTATGTACATTGTTGTCAAAATTCCAAATGTCAAAATAATGTGCAGTGCAGTGTGAATAACCGCAAAATGTGGTAAAACTTTTGAACTTTTTAAGTAAATTGTATACTTATGCTTACTAAAAGATATCGCCACATATTGAAATCTACGTTTCAGGTTTGTTTTGTTCAGCTGCAGCGAGTTATTTGTATACAAACTATAACATGTAAATTTGAATGCATAACCTTTATTGTTATTCTTAAAGATAATTATGAAAATGGAAAGCTCCTCGGCTCCAAAGTCGATAAAGGAGGGTCAGGCTGAAATAAAATTAAGTACGGAAAAGGTGTTTTACAATCCGGTTCAAGAGTTTAACAGAGACTTGAGTGTAGCAGTTTTGACTGTGTTTACTGATGACTATAAGAAGGAGAAACGCGAAAAGGCTGATAAGAAAAAGAAAGAAGAAGGAAAAATGGGAGCAGACAGTGAGGTTTGTGTCTAGTGGTTTTTGTGTCAGGTATTGTATTGTATAAAAAAAAACTGGAGTTTGGAGGCACGGTAGTGCTTTGGCCAAGACAAATAAACCAGACTAATTTTTATTACATGTGAGAATATTTTTTGTAACCTATAAATAGAAACATTGATATTTATTGTTGGAGTATTAAAAAAAAATTTCATGTTTCAGATTGAGGTAACAATTCTAGAAGCCCTATCAGCCACCGGACTAAGAAGCATTCGCTATGCAAAAGAAGTGCCAAATGTGACAAAAATTGTAGCCAATGACCTGTCAGAGCAAGCTGTGGAGACTATAAAGGCTAACATTGTACATAATGAAGTTGATAATATTATTGAAACCAGCCATGATGATGCTTGGTAAACAATCTTTTTTTTACTTTTACTTATATCTGTTTATCAAATTATAATATAATCTTGTGTTTTAACAATTTTTATAAATTAATAGCATCCTAAAAAGGCAAACACTTGTTCCTTTTCTCTTCTATCCTCCTCCTCTTGATCTAAAAACTGTGTTCATACAATTACATACAAGCTTGTAGGTGTAACAATAAAAATAAAGAGAATGTAGTTGAGTTGATTTAGTTCGAGTTTTAGTTGTTTATTATATGCATTTCTGTTTGTAATATACTTGTATGACATACTAAAGTAAAACAAAAAAAGTAAAACAGTTCAAAGAAATAAAGAAATTATTTTCGAATTTTAGCATGCTCATGTACAAGCACAAACACCCACAAAAGCGGTTCTCCGCAATAGACCTGGACCCATATGGGTGTCCGTCTATATTCCTCGACTCCGCAGTCCAGAGTGTGCAAGATGGAGGCTTGTTGTTAGTGACAGCCACAGACATGGCAGTGCTGGCTGGCAACTCTCCGGAGACTTGCTATTGCAAGTATGGAGCTGTTAGCTTGAAGACGAAATGTTGTCATGAAATGGTAAGTGTTAAAATTTTTGAATGAATTTGTATGTTATGGAACATACCCAAACTCTGTGACCAACTAACTATCTATCTATCTATCTATGGTTCTTTTAAAGCATGTCTTTTCATCAAATCTTATCTTTGCAGGCATTAAGAATTCTTCTACAGTGTATAGAGCAACATGCCAATCGGTACAGCCGTTACATTGTACCATTAATCAGTATATCGGCTGACTTCTACATTCGCGTGTTTGTCAAAGTGTACTCTGGCGCTATACATTGTAAAAAAACTACAAGGTAAGCTAATTGCAGAAAGAGGCACGATATTAAAAACGTATATGGATATATAAAATTATTTTCAAACTCCTGTATTTTCGTGAAACTTAACATACTTTGAAAAACATGGCCAGCAATGTTTTATGTATGTAACTATTTTTTGTTCGAATTTGGCTCAATTTATTCTTAACTATTGTATTTCAGTAAACTATCCATGGTGTACCAGTGCGTAGGCTGCGATAATATCACACTCCAACCACTAGGCGGCTTCAAGCCCAATCCCACGGAGAAAAACCCGGCACAGACTAAAGCGTATCTGCCCACTGTCCCACCTGTGGGCGAGTTCTGTGTGCACTGTAACCAGAGGCATCATGTAAGTGAAATCAAGGATTGTATGGTACTGAACAAATCTGCGTCACTTCATAAATGCAATTATAAAAAATTGCATTGAAATTTCTAGATTTAGACATTTCACTAGAGCGATTAAAAATAACTATAATAGTTCACGAGCCTGTCCTATACTTGTATGAGACTTAAAGGTATTCTCAATAATACTTCAATAGCTATCGTTTTACGGTGTTTTCAATAAATGTGCTTAAATAATTTTGAAACCGCCAGCTACATTTGCTACTAAAACAGTCTTTGTTTAAAAATGGTCAATCTACTTAATTTAATTCGATTAGATTCTAGAACCTCATTAACCATGTAAATACCCATCTACTCTTAATCTAGTTACTTAAGGGCAACTCTGTAAAAAGTAATGAAATAAACATATTTGTACTGTAGATTCAAATTCTTCAATTTGAAACGAATTTGAATAATATTTATTACGATACAAAAAGCTGTAGTTTCAATTGAATCTTCAGACTCACATTGTCTGATGCACACTTTGTAAGCTCAGGTATAGTACAGCCCAATTGTTTTTGTATCAATTATTACTTTTCCAACAGCTAGGCGGTCCAATCTGGTCATCGCCAATCCACGACGAATCCTTCGTCAGCCGCGTACTCACGTGGGTGCAAGAACAACCGCAACTCTTCGGCACGGCCAAGCGGATAGAAGGGGTGTTGTCGATGGTCCGCGAAGAGTTGCACGATACGCCGCTTTATTATACCATGGATAAGCTGTTTGGGCGAGTCCATTTGGAGACCATGCCGATGTTGGTTATGAGGTTTGTACTATTGTAACTTATTCAAACTGGATATAGGTAGGTATCTCCTATTTTCTTTGCGTATGGATGCATTAGGAAGTAATGCTGCTCATCATAAATCTTATATAAACGAATATTCAGTACGTAGGATGCCCTGAAAATTTCGGGAATTTAATACTTAGGAACGTATATTTGACATGTGTTATACCTCTTTCTTACAAGCATAGTCTCATTATTCGAAAACACTGGCCACTTAGAAAAAAAAAACAATGTCCGATTTTCAATTGTTTTTTAAAGTCGTTGAGTCGCTGGTTAAAATGGAGCTGTCCCGCGAAAGTTTTAGAGCAATGATTTATTATGACTTTAAAAGTGGATTAACACAACAACAATGTGGAGACCGATTAACTATTGCTTTTAGTAGTGAAGCACCTTCAAAGACGACCATATACAGGTGGTATTCGGAATCCCAACGTGGCCGTGTGTCTCTTGCGGATGACGTACGTGAGGGTCGACCGAAAACGGCCGTTACCGATCAAAACATCGATGTTGTTCGCCAACTGATAAAGGAAGATAGGCATGGTACATATCGGGAGATTCAGGAGACTTTAGGCATTGGAATGAGTCAGGTACAAGTTATTTTACAACAAGAGTTGGGCGTACGGAAGTTATTTTCCCGGTGGATTCCTCACTTGTTATCTGACGACCAGAAAACGGTAAGTGTCAATTGGTGCCGCAAAACTTTAAAAAGATTTAATGGAGGAAGCTCAAATGCCGTTTTTAGTATTGTGTCAGGTGACGAATCATGGATTTACGCATATGAGCCTGAATCGAAAAACCAATCTCGAGTTTGGGCTTACGAAGACGAACCGAAGCCGACAAAAGTTGTTCGTTCTCGCAGCACGATCAAAAAAATGGTAGCCACGTTTGTCTCCAAATCGGGTCACGTGGCGACTACCGCTCTTGAAGATCGAAGAACTGTCAATGCCGATTGGTATATAGGCGTTTGTTTACCGATTGTTTTTGCTGAACTGCGAAAAACTAACCCTAACCGCCGTATTATACTACACCATGATAATGCCAGCCCTCACACCGCTCAGAAAACAGACGACTATCTGAAGGGCGAAAACGTCGAATTACTGGACCATCCTCCGTACAGCCCCGACCTAAGTCCCAACGATTTTTTTACTTTCCCGAAAATAAAGAATCGGTTGCGTGGTCAGCGTTTTCAGACCGCGCAAGAAGCAGTCGACGCTTATAAAATGGCCATTTTGTCAACCCCCACTTCAGACTTCAATAACTGTTTTAAAAACTGGTTTCAGAGAATGAAAAAGTGTATTAAACACAAAGGAGAATACTTTGAAAAACAATAAAAGTACTTTTATTTCATTAAAATGCGTATTTTTTCCGATTCCCGAAACTTTCAGGGCAACCTACGTAACACCACCCCAAAGAGGGATGGATACACTTTTCTGGTTTCTACTAGCTGATAAACTGGTTTGCCAGACTATATGCAACCATATTTGTCAGCCTCCATAGCCTAGTTGGTAGTGACCCTGCCTACGAAGCTGGAGGTTCCGGGTTCGAATACTGGCGAGGGCATTATTTGTGTATTTATTTATCACAAATATTTGTTCCTTGGTCATGGCCGTCTATGTATTTAAGTATCTATATGTATCAATCGATTATAAATATAAGGTCCTAATTTATTAGATGCAGATATTTTTACAGCTGATAGTGCTCGGTCTATGGAGTATATTAAACCGTGAAACATTATAGCTTTTACGATGTTTTTTTGGAGAAAACGGAAGATCAAATTTGCTACGTAAAATCAGCCTGTTTATGTGATTATTAAATGAAAACTCATTGAACAGATTCTAGTACCTCTTTTACGTACCATTTAACTGGAACTGGCCATTACACGTCGATAAATTAAATACTTGATTGTCAATGTCATGTTATTTTCCGTTGGATTGTGTCATTTGATGACATGACAGACAGTGTTATTATGACAGTATGTGATAATGCACATGATGATTTTTTTTAGACGAAATTATAATTATTTTTTTGTTAGAAAAATGAAATCAAAAAGTTACATGAAAAGATTTCTTAATTTATATTTTATGTTAATTATTTTAATGTAAAGTATCATGTGTTAAAATATCTGCATCTAATAAATTAGGACCTTATATATATCGGCGCCTGGTACCCACCTCACAACCCTTAATTGAGCTTACCGTGGAACTAGGTCGATTTGTATAAGATGTCCCAAGATATTTATTTATATTTTTCTAACAGGTCGGCCATCCTGAATGGCGGTTACAAAGTGTCGTACTCGCACGCGTCCAAGATGTCGATCAAGACGAACGCGCCGCCACAGTTTGTGTGGGACATCATTCGAACGTGGGAAAAGTCGCATCCGATCAAACCGGCCAAGTATGTTCTTTATGTGTTTTCTGTTCTGTAAGTCCGCCAATGCGCGCAGGTTATGCACGCCGTAGCCGTGATACCCATGATGCCCATGATTTCTTATTTAAGTTCTTTATTATCAGGAACGCAAAAGACACATCTCGACTTGAATTCAAATGATAACAATGAGTGACTGTTCTGTAAAAAATAAATATAAAAGTCATAAAGGAATAAAAGTTACCATATAATTCGATCGTGGCCACAAAAATGGGCTCGCCGGAAGACCAGCGTTGGCTTTCGGGTCGACATTATGCTGAGGCGAGTCCATTTCGTGGTATGGTATAATATTAAATTTGTCTGTTTTGTTTTGTCGTGTCATGCTCGTTATATTTGCCACGAATAAATTATTTGTATTTAATTCTGTTGATTCGCATTGTATTCTGTTTTAGACTTAAGTTAAATTTGTTTAGAAGCTTAGGCACTGGTCTCACCGCGAGCTACTAAGCTATGAACTATCTGCTATAAACACGAACAAAAGATACCCACTCCGTGTAAATGAAAGAGACACTGCGATACTCGCCCAGCTATCAGCTATTACCGCCGTGCCTCTTTTATTTACTCGGGAGTGGGTATCTTTTGTTCGCGTTTATAATCGTGAGATCAGTGCCTTAAATACATAAATAAACCTAGGAAAAAAATCATTTTTACCCCATGAGTTGTTATGTTATGAAGTTACAAAAAATGTTGGTCCTAGTAGCTGAATTTAAAGTAATTTCCAACAGGCTGGAAGCGGATCCAGTCACGAAGCACCTCCTTAGCCAGCCCATCACCAGCTCGATAGACCTCAGCCAGAGGGCCGACGCTAACCCCACCAGCAGGCGAGACGGCCAGCTCCGGTTCCAGTTTAACCCGGCTCCGTACTGGGGCCCGGGGTCTAGGGCTGCTGTCAAGTAAGTCAAAACGCTCCCAATTCGCTTGTTGACGTCCTAAGGCACCCCAGAGGTGCAAAAGGCCTTCACAAGATCGCGCCACGCCTCTCTGTCCTCAGCAACACTTTTAGCCTCCCTCCAGCTTAGGCCAACCCACAGATCAGTATAGATAGCTAACAGTGGCATGGAACATGTCGCAGGGTTATGGCCAATAGGCCTTTATAGTGTGACAGATGCGCGCACTATGAGCCAGTCGCAACTTACCCGCGACTGCAGGATGAGCTCGGACATATCCGCAAAATGCCGAATTGTGCCGTTATTTCTTGTAAAAATAGGAGTGTAAATAAACATTTTAAGGACTATTGAGTCACGTACCACATGAAAGTATTGATTTTTTTAGTTATTAGTTGACATAACCACGTATTTTTACAAATAATATATAACAACAAACCGCTGACATAAATGTCATAATGATTTTACTTGGGTGTACCAATTGGTTGAACTATTCAGTGACAAATTGTATGTGCGTTTTACATTGACGGCTTAGAATAACAAGCAAGTTGCAATTTGGTAAGTGACCGTGCAATGTATCCAATTGCTAGCGATATTCGCAACCGTCCTGTCATTTCTTGGTACGGCCGCTGCGAGCAGGCCGCGAGCTAGAGGTACGACTGACCGTGCCGATGACAAACAGGGTCGATAAATTGTTGATGTATTTGATTATATTCAATTTTTCTTTCATATTTCGACCTTTGTATCAATATCTTATCTTCATAAAAGTAAAACAATATATATAGATTATATCGCGTATTATATTATTTTGAGCCTTTCACAATAACCGCTGTCAAAGGTTGAAATTGTTTTATTTAAATATGTGACCATCGCGGAAACGGCTGATAACATTATATTTGTTAAGGGTACAACCGTCTAAATAATTATTTGTTCATGTGATTCCCAGCCACAATTAAAATAATGTCGTTAATAAATTGTTTTGTTCATATTCAAATATATGTTTATAATTGACATTCTGTAGTTTATTATTTACAAACCAGATCCGACACGAAAGTAAGAAAAAAGTTTTCTAATTTATTATTAAATGACATAAAATCAAAACAAACAATATAAGGACTTCACTTAACTACCTATAAATAAAAAAATTGGCCTAAATCGCCGTCAGCGGGCAAGGTACCCAGAAGGCTGGCCGCATTCCCCCGTTGTATAGCTATACTTAAACGCTGTGCAAGGTACTGGCCAGCCCTCTGGTCGCCTGAGGTATCTCTTAGGCGAGCCGCTAGATCTTTAAAAAGTCCATGTGCACTTGGCCCCCATGGCCCCAAGGTCTCCACACCAAACGCCGCAACCAGCCACCAGCTGGTTCCTAAAGCAGCATATTTGCGGCGCTTGAGACTTTCGGCTAATGATGCCGCGGCGCCAGCAGCAACGCCGGTGACCGAAACATGGGACGGCGCCAGAGTGTCAACGCAGGTGGCGTCCCAAACTAGCGGCCGGCCCATGCTCCAGGGCACCAGCGTCAAATGATAGATCGATTTTAATGTTTTTCTTAATATTCCGGCCTTATCAAATATCTATGGATAATAATTTATCGACGTAGCCTCCTCTCTAGTGCCGCATCATATGGTAGCGCTTTAGCCAATCACAGCGTGGCAAAGGCCCGACCTCGGAGACACCGAGACTCATTACAATATCGCTTCGTTACAAATCTCTCTCTTTCATGTATCTATGGGCCAACCGTACGGAGCTCGTTTGAGACGGATCGCTGGCAGGAGTGCACTGGCCGTCCAGGAGGTCGGCTGCCGTTGGGCGGTTTCCAGTCAAAGGCGATGTAGGTGTTGTTTTGCTCTCTTCTCCGGATGGTGTGACCTATCCATCTCCATTTCCTGGAGGCAATCTCGATGCCTATAGGTGTATGGCGGCATATAGTCCACAGGTCTTCGTTCCGGATGGTGTTTGGCCCCCAATACTTAATGGTCCAAAACTCAATCGAATGCCTTCCCCCAGGTGTAATTATTATACAGGGTGCTCGCGAGGAAACCGAAAGATTTTAACTATGCATTCTGGACATCAAAATAAACAAACAATATTATGAGACCTAACGTCAAATTCCAAAAAAAAATTTTTTTTTACTTTTTGAATACTTTTTAACATTTCCAATACTTTTTATCATACCAACAATTTGTTAAAATTAATTTTTAAATGTTTTTTTTTTTAGGGACAGTTTTTTTCGTCAAGTCTATTCTTATTTTTTGATTGTCAGGCAAAAGGTGTGTTAATATTAGAACACATTGTGGTAGCAGTTTGATGTTTGATTCTTTGAGGATTTAGTAATGGAGTCGGCTTCATATCGTTTCCCCTCTGCCAAAGACTTTGGCCAAGAATTTGTACATTGACCAAACCTGTTAATAAAATCTATTTCATTAATCGATTCTTCGCAGTCTTGTAATCGTTATGTACCCGTAACAAGCTCCGTCAAAATGCCTGTATGTGCTATGTATGGATTCAAAACTCGTTCAAATACATCATGTATACAAAATATGCGATACCCTTTCATATCTTGCCTTTATTTGTTTATATTACAACATTTTATTACATAAAATTGTTCAAGAAAATCAAGTACCAGGGAATCGATAGCAAAATCGGTTTCAAAAATATCGCACACAATTCGTATTTTCATTTTTAACTGATGGAGAAAGTTTGACATTTATTGTATTCTCGTATTTAAGGTTAATAAGGTCTACCCATCTTTAAATTTTGTAGGAAATATCAGACTTAGTGAATCAAGTAAGACAGAAGACTCTGCCTTGCTCTAATGTTAAGCTTATATGTAAGCTAATAAGGTTGAATATTTATTGCGCTTATTTGGAATACGTATTACGCGCGAAAATACATAGTGATGTGAACGTTACTTTTTATGACACAATGTCGAGAGTAGGTATAAAATGTCGAGATACGGACACTTGTGTTTACGTATATTAGTGTTCTTACAGTAAGTAAATAAAAACACAGTCTTATCGAATTCAATAACTTCATTTTTACAAGTGCTACTTAACGCTAGTTGGACCTATATTATAAATTGTATTTAGGTACTTACTAAAATATCACTAAGGAATATCAATATCACCGGCCTTATTGCAAAAACTTGTATGTATACGCACCTACGCACCTTGTACCTACGCACTTGTATTCAAATTGTATCCTTACGAGTATTCACATTAAGCCTCAGTGAGTTTTACCTCAGCTAACTAAAACTTTCTTACTACAACAAAATAAATAATACTCGTATGTACACTCCTATGGACATACATTGTTTTCTTTCACAACCGCTAATTAATATTACTTATTAAATATTATAATTGATTTACGGATTTCGAAATGCACGTGATTGACCGAGACTTTCCTTACAGTTACAGCCTTCGTAGTCAAAGATCGCGATAAACGAAAACACAATCAATTGAATTAGGTTAATGGCAAGACATTCAGGCGGTTTTGTATTAAAATTGGTTGATTAATTAATAACTGTTACTAATTGTCTGTTTACTTTTATTTAAATACTCAAAACAACAATATATAGTACCAAGGTGCACGTCAATCTATGACGTTTAGAAAAATATATCGATACGATAATCTTCAAACACTTGAAAGCCATATTAATCGGTTCGATTACACCTACGTCGATAGTTTGAAATTGTGTCCGCATAGAAATTTTACTGTATCAGTGTGATAATTTAACTTAGTGTTGTGGTATTGTTTAAGTGTGCGTGAGTAGTAACGAGAAGAAGAAATGCATTTGTAGTTAGATCGTTTACATGTGTGCTACCTCGTCCCCCTCGGAAATTGGCAGAATGTTTTGTTAGGAAAGTTATAGCGATACCGTCTCCCCATACTAAATCCTCAAAGGTTTGATTACAAAAAAAGTAGTTTTATGACGAGTTACGTCGAAAAACTTTTTTCGAAAAAAGGTTAATTATCTCTGGAACCAAGCCGAATCCAGGAAATTTTACATAACATTAAATACTCTAAATATGCTCAGGAATTCAGCATTAAAATCTTGCAGTTTCCTCGCGAGCACCCTGTATAAATGGTGATATTCATAGGCAAAACTAATCATTAATAATAAAAAAACTTGGACAAGTCAAAAAGATGATTAGGACTAATGCTTATTTGGGAGTTGATAATGCCGTAGATTAGCGAAAGCGAACTCTATCTATAGCCCTACCACTAACTGTGAAATTTACCAATTTCGGACATGTCTCTGTCACTCTAATGACCCCTTCGTTGAAATGACAGAGACAAATTCTCGAAACTTGCGGATTACAAAGATTGCGTTAGGCCTACTGTCCTAAATCCAGATGAAAAGCTACAAAATAAACTTAATGAAATACTGTTGTATTTTGAAATAGTTAATGAACCAGCTTTTTGTCTTTTTTTACAGTATGGGAGAGGAGAAAATGTCAAAGGCTCTAAAAAATCAAAACAAACATTCAAAAAATAAAACTGAAAAGCGCCAACATTCGCCGAGTGAAGAGGAATCACGCAAGAAACCAAATGTGGAAGAGATCAAAGCATAAATTTGTATTTGATGTAATCATTTACATGTAAATAAATATATTAATAAATGTAATAAGAATTTTATTACATACAGTTCCTAAATATTAAAAAAGATGAACAAATTGTCAGTCATTATAATCTGGTTTTGGGCAACATTTTACGTGCCATCTATCTTTTAAGTTTTAAGATGATAAGGCCCAGATCAATAATAAAATAAACAATTATGATATTTATAAGGCATACATGAGGATCACAAGGGCGTCACCTTGTTAAACAACACTAATAACATTAATTTTCTTAATTCCTTGTTAGTGGACTTACTGGACTTCGGTAAAAGAATGGGATAAAATATACTTTTAAAATATTTTGAACTTGCCTATGAAACTACTGTGCTTTCAAATGTAAAGAAAATGACAGTTCGCTTTATAAAATACATTAACTTTAAGTTTCCGAACGCACCAGGAATGTGACGGAATGACATGTGATGTAAGCCGCCCAAATTAAGATGTCAACATCACGTCAACATATTTAAAAGTATATTCTCTATCTCTGTTTAACTTACTAGATTATTGTGTTGCACTAGCGCCATAAATGACGTAAAAAACGTTTCGTATAACACTACCATATTGGGATCGCATGACGGTGACGCAAACTCGACTCGATTTGTTGTTACCACGAGGGCATTGTTTTCATCGAAACAGTATAAAACAGAGATATAAATTATTACACAGCACAGTTATCGCGTAATTGCTCATCCTGGGCGCACGTGCCACCCTATTATCTGGTTGCAGTTGACTTGTGAACCCTGTGCAGTGTTATTTTATTTGTAACAAATTATTGCTTGTTATTGTTATATTTAAAGGAAGTAAGGGTTTCCTTTTGTGATAAACATGCATTTACGGACTTTAGTGTTAATTTCGGTGGTTTCCTTGGCTTTCGGACAGGACAGGAAGGTACGAAAATGTTTTATCTAATGTTTGTAAACACCCACTTTTTCAATTAGATTAGACCAACATCTTTGTTCTTTATCTTAAAATAAACATTATCTAGCTCAAGTTCAAAGGCCACTTGAGCTACAAATGGCAAGCTAATTTCTAGAAAATGTATTACTCATTAATTAATTTGTATTCATGGTAATTTATGTCATAATTACAACATCTGTCGGAGTCTGACCCACTTCTTTGTTAAATCGCTTTAATCTGATGACAAAGTGTCTTGTTACATTGATGATTAAATAATTGAATAGACTGGGAGACCTAATTGCCATATAAAACTTAGAATTCATAATATTTGAATGGAATTTTATCATGCTGCCAAAATAATAATTGTACAGAATATTAGGGGTTTATTAATAAAAGAAACTGCATTAATTAGTTTTCAATCAATAGTTATTTTGTTTAAGGTGATGAAGTATTTTAACAGATCAAATAAGTCATAGGCATAGTACTGGAGCATTCCATGAAAACATCTACTTTTTGTCCGTACATGACGCTATGGTAGCGGCCCTAATAAAATATGTTGGCTGCTAAGAAACACTGTCAACCTTAAAGCCTTTATATTATATTATTATGACCATACTCGGTTACCTCATTTTATTTCTCAAAAGTATTGAAATGACTGTGTCCATACGTGATGGTTTTATGGAATGCTCCTACTGTAGATTTCTCAAAAGCTTTTTCAGAATTTACAAACAAACACAATTTTGATGCTGATTGTCAACTTTTTTCATGTCCCCCAGACTCAATTTTATCTAGATACCTATGAATGATTCATCAATCCCATCACATAGAATTGAATATTGCAATGAATTCAATTTACATATTACTCATACGTACATCTGTTGTAAAGTTAAGGCATGATCCATATATAAACTACTATGAATCATTTACAGATAACACCAAAACTAAACCCAGACTGTAAAGCATGCTCCGAGAACACCACTCTGGTCTACATTAAAGCCGAAGGCCCCCACGACACTGTGCACGAACTGTGGGACTTCACACAAGGGACTCCGACTGTCATCTACGCTGTTGCTGGGGTCAACTCGTCACTACAAGTTGTTTGGAACCGTGACAGGCCTGTCAAGTTCAATATGTCAGAAGACCCTAGTTACAGCTTTGCTATGGCTATTTCTGATGTAAGTTCTACTTGTTTGTTTCAAAGTTGTTGTGGTTATCAATCCAAAGATAACCATTGTTGCTTAGCAAAAATCAGTAAATAAATAGCATGATACAATCATACACAAATTAACCTAGTCCCACAGTAATCTCAACAACCTCTAGTGTGTTGCAAATATATTTCTCTAATAGTTTGCACTACACTACTTGTATGGAACAACAATCATTAAAGCTTGTGCTGTGGGTACTATATATAATATTTCAGACCTATAGATACTTATATACCTAGAAAATAATCATGCCTGAAGAACAAAAATCTTGAAGAAATTTATAAGAAAGAAAATCTTTATAAGAAAAAAAATCCTTATGACTAAGGCTTAGTTGTGTCGAAAATTAAAAAAACATTGTTTGCAAACATGTTAGTTTCTTATCCATTGCAACTTATTTTTTGTTTTTGTGTGCCAAAATATTTTATTTACTTATTAGATATATACATGGTTCTCTGGAACATTCCGAAAGATTTTAATGCTGTATTCCTGACCATATGAGTCTTTAATGTTGTATAAAATTTCCTGGATTTGGCTTGCTTTCAAAGATACTCAACCTTTTTTCGAAATAAGATTTTCGACATAACTCGCCATAAAACTTCTTTTTAGTACAGATACAGATGGTGCCTTTTTTAGGCTCTAGTGCGAGTAGTGTGTCGTAATTGAAATTCGTAACTCGTGTCGATTTAAAACACTCCCTATCGGTCGTGTTTTAAAACATCGCCACTCGTTTCGAATTGCATGTTTTTCGCACTTGTGTCGTAATGTACTATTATAGTACAAATAGTGCCTTTTTTTAGGCGCTAGTGCGAAAAGTGACTCATTTTACGTCAGGTCCAAAACTTCGGAGGGCCATCTGTACTAAAAAACGTCGTACGAGACACGTGCAATCATGTTCATATTTTTCGCACTTGTGTCGAAATGTACTATCACAGGTGTGTTTAAACAATAATGAAACGTGACTGGAAATCACGTACAATTTCGTAGGTACGGGACAAAAAACCCAAATTCATATTGGTCCATCATTGATAAATGGGAAGTTCCCAATTAAATGTAATACAATCACTGAATCAATTACAATTGGGTTAATCTAAACATGCTGGTGGTGACACAATGACGACAATGGGGTCAACTCTCGAATTAAAACTACATAAATATTTTATGTATGCTTAGTCATTGTCAAACTATCTGTGCATTGGGCATGTGGGCTGTGATAAAACTGATAAATGAGATATAGAATTGGGATTTGTTTTAGGGCCTACACTAGCTTACGCGGACGCCTGGCGTCTGCTCACGTCTAAAGGTGGATTTAGACCAAATGAACATTCGCTCATTCTAACCCCCAGTCTACGAAATCAACGAATTTCGCTGAATCACGTTTTGTGTAACGCATTTCGTAGAGTGGGGGATAGAATAAGCGAATGCTCATTTGGAAGGCGAGGCCTACGTCCAGCAGTGGACTGAGATAGGCTGATGAGATTTGATGTGAAAACAAACGGGTCTTAATCGCGTAAACTTACGTTTAATTATATCCTGACGTTTCGGGCATGACGTTACACCCTACGTCGCAGGCAGACTTAAAATATGAGTGATAATCGTTGAAAGTTTAAATCAATATAAATATATCTCATCATCATCATCATCATATCAGCCGAAAGACGTCCACTGCTGAACATAGGCCTCTCCCAAAGATTGCCACAATGACCGGTCCTGCGCCACCCGCATCCAGCGGACTCCTGCGACCTTCACCAGGTCATCAGTCCACCTTGTGGGGGGCCTACCCACGCTACGCCTGATAAATATATCTGATGTGATTTTTTTTACAGATATACGAATACAACGATGTAGAGGACCTAGGTCATGCCACAAACAAGACAGAGTTCAGGTCATTACCCCTGGATGGAGTGAACTGGGAGCGGATGGACAGCATCATCACCGATCAGGAAGCCATGGTCATCATGCAAGCTGATAGGTACAGTCGGAGGAATGGCACTGTCATTGTTAAGGTATAGTCGGGTAGCTTTTTTTTGTTGTTATACTGTCCTGTCACTTCACCCAAAGGACAATTATTGCATAAAGCTTGTTCACGAAATAAAGTAGCCATCGTAAAATCAGTCTCTACTGTTACGCAACAGTCCCATGTAGTTCTAACAGCCATGGGACTGTAAATTGATTCTTCTGTTTTATGTTTAACAATACAATATCCAAAAGCAGCTGAAAAGTCGTCAAAATCAAAATAACTTCAGATAATGCTGAATGCAAAAGTTCACGCCCAAAAAAGTGCGATATTCCGAGACGATTTCAACAGTGTTAGTCTTGAATTAATTAATAAAAATTGTAGACTGTATTACCTTTTTTTTGTCATCTGCATTTCTTTGTAATTACCATAATTCTAAGCAAATAAAAATATGATTATGACTATGACTCGAGATTCACAGTTTATTATAGTATCGCTATTGTAATTTAGTTAAGACCCATTGGGAAACCAAATGATCCAAAATAGTAAAATAAGAAGAAACACTACTTAAATCCAAAATTTGAAATAAAAGTCCATAATTCTGGAGAAATTGATATAAATATCAACCACAGCGTTTGAAAAGATAGGCCTCTTTGAGGCCTTCTTTGTAAAAACACCCATACTAAATCTCATACAAAAAAAGAATTATACAGCAATGGCTACTTTATTTCGTGAACAAGCCTTAGTTTGCTAGTGTAAAGTATCCTACAAGCTCTAATATCATGATTAGTGTGTGAACCACCTTGGAAAGGCCACACATAATTAAAGTGCACTGGGACATATTTATGAGCATTTTTATATACCCCTTATTTTGCCTTTGACTGTACTAGCTGTCATATACTGAAGAAAACAGACCTAGTTTACCAACAGCCTAGGTATCTGTTAAGACCTGGTGGCCGATTGGTTTAGGCATCATCTCGATCTCCACCTTGTTGGTGAAGTAGGTCTTTTTTCTTTGGTATATGATATCTAATATTTATAAATTACGTTATAATTAAATTATGGTAATGTGACTACTTAAAAATAACAATTTAAAATATTTATAATTTTATTTACTCCACAAAATTTTGTTCGAAAGAAAAATTATAGATTTTTAATGGAATAGAATAATTGGTTAGATATTTAGGACTATTTAATATGGGCGACGAATTGAAAGCAAGCATAAGATCCATTAATGCAATTGCCATTGTAAATGCGTAGGCATTTACAATGGCAATTGCCTTCCTTCCCTTTTTTTACTGCCTAAAATCTGTCTCTTACGACGGAAGAACTATGGAACCCTACATTGAGCGTGGCCCGACATGCTCTTGGCCGCTTTTGTCCTTAGTTCGTACCTATAGCTTTTGCGAGTTTTGACAACCGAATTTATCTTACATCAAACATAAAATAACATAAAAATACTTAATAAACTAATGAAATCCACTGAACCGAGATATCCTTGACATGGATAATTGGATATTACTTATAATTACATAATAGCATGACATAAATGCTTATAATGCATTTGTTATCTTGCTTGTTCTATAATTACTAGAAAACAAGATAAAGTGCACTAAACAATCATAATGTGAACTTTAATTTTAATCAGTTAAAGTTCACAAATGATTGCAGTTTGTTTACATTTCATGCATAACCTCTTTAGTGGTTTCATCTCGCATCAAAATACCTAGACGCCTAATGTTATACCTAAACGACTATATCAATGTGCTGCAAATAATACAATGTGCCCATGT